>JAOEHX010012455.1:30382-43557 GCA_025448015.1 Bolborhynchus lineola
TACAAATGATACGTTATATCAATGGTCAGCTCTATGGCTGCTACAAATCATACTCACTGCTAAAATGCTGGAGTTGATGTAGAACAACATACTAACTGCTTGAATGTCGTTGCATTTTTCCACACTTACTGATCTGACGCATTTTGTAGCCTGATTTACTAAAAACCCTGGAAAAAAGTCACAAAGTATTACTGAAGAAGTTAAAGTGTAATTATGAACAGCAGAAATCAAAGTCTAAGAACCTCAAGTATAAGTAAATGTAATTCCTATTGCAGGCAAGGGTTTGTGTGAGCTATAACGACAGATACTTTCTTAGATTCTGCCAAAGTGCCAAGACAAAACACTACGTTTTAACAATCTTAATAAAAAGCAGCTTAATAAAAGCCAGCTGAAAATCTATTACTTCAGTTTTGAGATCTTATGAGATTTTTTTCATTTCACAAGAGACTTCAGTTTTCTTATGGTCATAATGATGGTTATGATACCATATTTAATAACAACAGTAGGGTTTGGAAACTGTGTTTGTTTGGTTGTGGCTTTTTCTTTTTCCCTCCCCCTCTGCAGAGGGGAAAAAAAACTGTGTGAAAGGTTAAAATGTAGAGCTCAAGCCTGCAAGTCTGCCTTGACTTGTATTCAGGCTGTGAAAGGAACCTCACTGTTGAAAGAGGGATCTTACAAAGGTTGCCTGGTTAGGTCTTGCTTTGTTTAATACCCTCTTCCCTCAGGGTGTCACCCCTGTGCTAGTCTTAAACCAGTTATGCCAAAGATCTTATTGTTGGATAAACACCCCAAACAAGATTCTCAAGGATTTACATATCTAAGGTTGAATGTTTAACATAGATGCAACACAACTTCCAATCTATGCCTAAAAATAAACCCAGAGAAGCATAAACATTCTTTGTTCATGGATCTTTATCTGCATTTACATCTCTGTGTGTGCCAATTTACTGACTGATTAAGATCAAGTCAGAGCAGAACACTCTAAAGCAAATGAAACTTGAATTCAAATGCACTTTCTAACCTGCAGGATTTCCATCAGAGCACCAAGAGGAGACCACAGGACTAGGCAGTCTCAGGAATCCATCCACTGTCTGTACAGGAACACCATACTGCCAAATAAAAGAATATATTCCAGTGTACAGGTACGCTTCAGTTCTAGTTCACTTTTTAAGTAAGCAAACACAAAATGCTACACTTCTTATTTTTACATTTCAATATTTAAAGGCCAAGAAAAAGTTTGTCTCTTCCAGAAGAAGTGCATGTTTTTAAAAGCAGATGCAAACAATGCTCACTTCAATCTAATACTAATTGCATCAGATCGTTATTTACCTGGTAAGTTTCATTTGCATCAGACAGATTCTGATCTTCGGTGCTCATGTCCCAGCTCTCAGGCTCAGCACTGAAAGCAGCACTTCCAAACTGCTTAAGCAGTTGATCAAAATTCTCAGAAGTAGGAATTTCAGGGGAACTGAAGGTGAGTGCTTGCTCATCTGTCAAAATATTTTAAAGAATAGGAGAACTTTGGGGATAAAAGATACAGAAACAGCATTTAGTAACAATTTTTCCTTCTGGAGTTGTTAAAAACTCAGATAGAAAAATACCAACAACACAGCTCTTCTCTAAGAAAAGCTTTCTATTTTATTTAAAGGAAAACCTAAGCAGTATCTGAACCCATTATTTCCCCCAGGTCCATGAAAGCACAAACTTAAGGAAAAAGGTTAAGTCCCTTACTTTCAAAACCATGGTTTCTAGCAGCCTATGTTCCAAAACAAAGACCTGTCAATTAGTGTCTACAGATCCTATGTGAAGTATTCTGATAATTTAATTCTGACTGGACCTTAGTTAAGAGAACACAGCACTGATAACTTCTTCCCTGTGAGTCACTTCAAAGCTGGGCATGTAGGATTTGTACCACTGGTGACCATTACATGGTTACAGTAACTGGTCAGGAAGGAGTCAGTTTCCCATAAGACAACTTCAAATATTATTGATGATAAATTATTTAAAACCAAACAAATAAACCCCACAAAACAGTATTTTTTTCCAACAGAGAAACTAAAGAGTAAGAGATGTTTTAACTCCACAGTTTCACAAGTGAAGGGATTGCAACATAAGGACTGAGCCTACAGAATAACCAGTTTTCTGACAGGTTTAGTTAGTTCTAATTTTAGGTGGTTTCTGGTATCTACAGAGCTTACAAAAATAACACCATCATGCTTAATATTAGCAACAGTTCTTACTTACAGTTTGTAGCATGAATGCAGAAAATACTGGGATTGACTTGGTCGATTAATTTAAATACTCTTTCTGGTGGATTTGCTTCAACATCAAGTGAATATATGGCGGCTTTCTGACTACACAGATGGCTGTCACCTCTGCAAGCAATAATAATAAAATCAGTGGCCTACTTCAAGTGAGTATTGACCATATTTTCAAGTTCTTTTAATGTATTTGGGCAGCATCAAAAAAAGCATGAGAATACTCTTGTAACATAAATTGTACTGCAATTGTGTCTCCTTTGAAGGCTTATATTGTTTTATACTGTGTGCTAAGTAATAAATAATAGAAAATTCTCCAACAGCTTTTATCTAGCAGAGGAAACATGAAAAAAGGTAGGAGACAGACCCAGAGCAAAGGGGAGAACCTGACAGTAATAATATTAGAGCTAAAAGTGACAAGTTGGATGGGATCCATGTGGTGTGAGACACCACAAATGCAGAGTGTCCCACAAAGTATACACAGCTCAGAAGCACTTTTATTGATACATACAAGTGGGAAGTATGACCTGTAGGGTGACGTGATGGCATGTAGACCAGAAAAAAAGGTCAGTTTTGTGAATATTGGAATAATATTCACCTGAGGCAGGGAGTCCTACTTGAGGTACACACAAAAGAAATGACAGAGACAGGAGGGTGAAATAACTCACCCCAGTCTAACAAAGTATTTGTAGATGTGCCATGGGCTCATCCACAGCAGCCCAGAATTGTAGCACTGAATGTGCCAGTTCATACCCTGAAGAGCACTGGTGTGTCCTACATGCCAGAAATAAAAGATGATGATTCCTGTGAAACTGGTGCTGTGGCAGGGTTAAAACAGTCAAGGACAGATACTGAAGAAGTTAAATGTCTTTCTAAGCACGGAGTTGAACTTTCCCATGAGGTAAAGCGTTTGATAGTAGCACTCACATCCCAAATCAAATGCCCTAATGCCCTTTCTCTGCTGTTTCAGAGGCCACATTGCCTCTTACTTGGGATCAGTCAAACCCTTCCAGTAACTAACACAATTACACTGATGTTTATTAAATCTAGCTGTAAATAGTAAGATCCACAGTCCTTGCTGTCATTGAAAATCCCATGGATTTTCCTGTAAAAGAAACATTTTACACAAAAGAATTTGGGGAAAGAAACACAACTTCATTTTATGCATTTCTAGTTGATAAAGACAGAACAGTCACCCGAGACAATGCAACTGTCACTCAGGAAGGCGCTGATTAGACCTTTCTGATATCTATAAATGGGAATCAGTAGTCATTGTGTGCAAGAACAATAAGAACTCATGGTCTGGGATGACTGCTAATTCAAATTTCAAAGCACCAAGAATAAACCCCAGTGTTCACATTGGCATGACTTATGCAGAAGGTGGGTTGAAGAGCTGTACTTCTTGTTCTGAAAAGTCACTGAGAGACTTTTTACATTACAAATTTGAAGTGAGCTTTCTTAACTCCTTTTTGAGGAGATGAAATTGGGTGAAAGTGGTTTCACAGAGACTGTAAATAGCGAAGAAATAATTATTGGCATTAATTTATTGATATAATGTTACATTTCACTGTTTCTAATGTGACAGACTGGCAGAGAGGCAGCAGGTTGGGATGCTGACTTGTAAAATGAGGACCAGAATGATACTCAAACTTGTTCATTAAGCCCTGAATCGATCAAGTTTCTACCTGATATCATAAAACATAATGAAAGAGGTTACTGATAAATTGCTGATGCCCGAAGGGGGTGACCAGATGGTCCCACGATATCAGCTTTAACTCCCAGACACTGCATTGTATTACATTTAAAGATGCATTATTCTTGGCCTAATAGAAAGCATCACAACTTAAGTGCCCTTAAACAAGGAAAGAGGAGAAAAGCAAGGAGCATAAGTTCAGAAATGAGGGAATAAGTCAAAAAGAAATGGATAGGAGGACAATTTGTTGTTTTACCTTGTAGTTTACAGGGCTAGTGCAGGAAGAACTGGTCAAAGGGTAGGCAGGAGTTAGAATGGAGGGGGAGAGTGGGTAGAATTTGTTAAGAGAGAACAGAGCTCTTACAAATGCATGCATCAAATAAACAAGATTTTATTTCATACAGCTACTTATGCACTTACGTGACCACAGGAACTGAACAGGTAGTGAAGAGGCTGAAATCTGCTGCACTGCAATCAGGGTCACAGCAGCAATTCACATCACACTGTGCCACCAGCAGGTCACAAACACACAGCTTGGCAACTGGGGAGGGGGGGAAAAGATTGAAATTAGAACTGGAACTTCACACATTACAGCATGTTCCCCAACACTTCCCTTCTTCACTTCACCTCTTTTCTGACAGTGGTCAAAAGTCTATATCCAAATTCATGTGTCCTTTCTTTAAAGTCATCTTTTCTGCTACTTCGCAAATCTATGTGGGACACAATAACGAAACCAAGGGCATACTAAAACCTGGTGCTGTGTTTCCTGTGAAATCAAGAAAGCAATGTTATAGGAGTTTCAAGGTATGAAAATATACTCAGCCCTGCAGGGGGGGGAAGAGATACAAACAAGGTTCACTTCTTGCTTGTTCAGCTTATTAGGAAAACAAACAAAAAAGGAAACAGTTTGATAGAGCAGTGAGATATTTACAAGTACTGAGCATGTCCCAAGGTCCAGTAATATGTTTTCTCGATGTGCCAACGTAACCATAGTGGACTTTGAGATTGGCTTTTCTCCTCTCTCTTTAGATATTGTGAAATATTGTAATAATACAAAGTGCTACCAATACTGTAAACTGTCTCGATAAAATACTTGGCCACTTCTTAAACAGTCTTGGGTTTTCAAGTTTATAAATCCAAAGAACAGGTATTACTTTACTGAAGTGGTTTTGAGAGTTGGTATTCTGTCATAAATCCTGACTCAAGAACAAGAGTGAAGAAAATGAAGCCCGGTGCTCTGTAGGTAAGACATTCAAACAACATTGACTTTCATAACTAATGTTGCTTTTATTTTGACTATTGCTCATTTCTCTGTGGCCTCTCGGATGTTCTCTGACCATCTGAACAGTATCCAGGAATTTCCTGGAATCTCTGATGTTCTGACTGTTCGTTCACTGAGTTTAGCACTGCAATCCTTAGCTCACCTTGTAAACAAGGTGAGTTTAAACACAGATGATTAGATTGGGAGGTTGTATCTCTGGGATCAGAGATTTAAGTCTCTTTTTTCCCTAAGGAGGGGTACACACCAGGACATGTTTAATTCGGCAAGTAACCCAGGCAAGCTGAACACTTGGCAACAACACTGAGAAACTGAAAGTTAAAGTATACTTGCCGATTAGGAGACAGTAGGAAACAAAACAGCGATCTGTGATCTTGCCACAGCATCATTATAAATGCACAGAATTCCGAGTCTTGGAGCAAACCGTGTGTGCAACCAGCTCGGTCTGGAGATCTCCAGCACACACAGGGTGAGCCTGGTCCGCTCCGCCAGGCCACGCTGCGCCCCACGGGCTCAGAGCAGGGCGCTGGGCGGGCAGGGGGGGCTGTATCCTGGCCGTGCATGCCAGGATCAGCTCACCCAGTGGCTGTGCAGGGATATTGGGTGCTGTAATGGTGTAAACCTGCCTGAGGAAGCCCTGAGCCCCGGCTGGACTGGGGTGCTGCTAGAGAGGGTTGCTCGGAGCAGAGCCCCGGTAAATCCCCAAGGAGAAGCAGGTTTCCCCTGCCCCGGGAACAGCCGCCGCTGCCGCGCAGAAGCCCGAAGACACCCACCGTCCGTGACCGGGGCGGGCCCTCTGCGGGTCCGCGCAAGGACGGTCGCGCTGGTCTCCGGTGGGGCTACGGGCTCCGCGCTCAGCTCTGCTGCCCGGAGCGGCGGCGGAAGGAGGAGGAGGAGGAGGACCCCGAACCCCAGCCCCGCCGCCATGGCGGGCGCTGCGGGCCGCCCCTAGCAACGGCGCGGTTACCAGGGAGCGCGGGGCATCACGGGAAGCGCGAGTTCCCGCCCTCCCGGGGCATCACGGGAAGGAGGGGTGCGTTCTGAGGCGGCGGAGCGCCGGGGTCGGGGTCGGGTATCCCGGTGCCATGGTGGACGAAGAGGGGAGGCGGGGTCGTGTTTGGGCGCTGCCTTCCGCTGCCCTCAGCGTCCCTTGGCCCGGCTCAGCGTCGGAAGATTTGGGGTGAGGCCAGACACTGCGCCTCTGCCTGGGTATGGTGTCCTGTGAGGCTGCTCTGCTCGCCTCACCTCAGGGTCGCCATCACGGCTGCCTCAGGCATCCCCTTGTGCCACCCAGCCGCCAGTGCGGCGGTAACCGGGGTGTCGGTGGCCCTCGATGCTAAGCCAAGGGTGAGAGGAAAAAGTTTTATTTGTAGCAACTGAATCATTAGCCATGTATGTGGTCTGGGCAAAAGTTTCACTGGAAAGCCATACGCAAAGGTGGGGAAAGGCCCCTTGTGAGCTGTAAAATCTTACTGTAGTTTTTGCAACGTCTTAGTAATCTCAGACTAATTTTTAAAGACTATTTAATTTCTCCTTCAGAAAATGCCATTTCTGCTTTTGAAAATCCTAATGTTCAGTGCATGTGTTTGTTCATCAGTCTTATCAGTAATCCTGCAGTATATACAGGTGTTTTACACGAATTTGTGAAAACTGAGCTAGAGAACAACTGAATGATCACAGTTCCTTGTGGTTTTATTACATATATCAACATCCAAGCTTCGGTTCCAGCCAAGAGAAGACTTTTTAACCTTCGAAGTCTGTTCTGCGTTTCCTGGTCAAAAGCACCTTTACAACGCCTGTTCCTGCATCAGACTAACAAGTGCATTGTTACAATGCGCCTTATTTTTCTGATCAGGGTCGTTCCTGTCGTCTTGAAAGGAAGCGCCGAAAGCTTTAAGGCCACAAGAGGGCAGGTTCTCTTTCACGTTGATGCACTTGACTGCTGCCCCTGCAACTTCTCGTTGACAGTTAGTATTTAGTACATTGGTGTTACAGATTCTTCGAACTGAAATGATTCTGCAGCGTCTTCGTCACCTTCACACTCCTCTTGCTGCACAAGAGCCCATTACTCAAAGGTGTTGATGAGTTACACAAGACAGACCGTTGTCTGCTTCATGCGGTACAAGGCTACCAAGGTCATTTGATATTATCAAAGAGCTGGTAATGTAAGATGGATTTGAAATAGCTTCATATTACATGGCAAAATCCTGGAGTCATCGTTCTCTTTGACTTAATTCTTCAAAGGACATGATGACATGAAGGTGAGAATCCAGCACACTCCATTATACCTCGGATGTCTGTGTGCCTTATGTACAGACGTAATCTCACCTGGGTGTCCAATCTGCATTCCTTCTGTTAAATATAACTTACAGTTACTGTATTTGCCTTCTTCCTTGGGGAAGAAAAAACAAGGTGTTTAGTCTCTTTGTTTCTTTGCTGTTTCTGAGATTACAATGGAAACATTTATGCATTTCCTTTCAGTAAGGTCTCCTCAATGATGTTACTGCTGTTGGGTTTGGCCTTTTTCTCAGGCTTGAAGAGTAACAGTCACTTCAAATACATTCCCATTTTGAAAAGAGACTGTAAAAATGGCATCAAGGGCTCCTTTTTCCTTCTCACTAAGGCTGTGCCAGTACTGGCTACAGGCATCAAATAGAGTAAGTGCCTACATTTGGAGGAAATCATGGGAATCTTTAAAAAACAGTCTCTTTCCTGGTTCCATAGCAGAGAAACACATTACCTTTGCCAGCTTACTCAGATTTGCATATTCATAGCTCTGTTCAGGACAGATATTGATGCACTACCCTGAAAACTCTGCTTTCTTTGCCCCTCCTTAATATCACATGTAGGCACAGGGTGTAGAAGTCAAGGACCTGTCGGCAGAAGGGCAAGAATTCTTGCAACTTTAAGAGGGAGGCCTTAAGCAGGGAACTGTCCCCTGAACAAAGGAGACTTGTTTTCCTGCCTCTTAAAAGGCAAGTGAAGTGACTGAAGTTTCCGCATTCTCTTGCTTGAGGGAAAGTAAAAACAGATTTGTGAGTTTTACTTCTAGCAGCTGTGGGGCTTTTATCCACTTCCAAGGGAGAGGGAAGCCTGCAGGAAGGAGCAGCCTGAGTGTGTGGCTGTGCTCTCCTTCCCTGCCGCTTGAGATGAGAGATCTCTGGGTGAAGCTGATGTGGGGGCTTACAGTCCCTTGAACTTCTTGACTAATCTCCCATACTATGGCTATATGTGGTCAGTTGACAAGGATGAGGATACTTCTCCTCCGTAGAAGTCCTGCACATTTGGAAATCTGGAATGTGGTTTGCAGGTTTGGAGAGAGAGTGGTGCTTAGTTTATGGTTTATCACTGTTGGTCATGTTCTGTCTTCTGTACGACATGTTCAACTTTAGCATCATGACATGAGTTCATTAATGTTAAAGCACCTCTACTTGTTAGTTTAAATGTTTCTGATGCATTTAAACTGAGTAAAAAGGGCTGTTGACAATGCACAAGGGAAAATGTAATACATTCTGTTTTGCATCCAGAATTACTTTGCAAAGCTGATGATGCGCAAGGGACCAGCCTCCTTGATGAAAACCAAGCCTTGCTGAAAGCACAGATTGCACCCTGAATGCATGTGGGCAGGAGCTGGATGAATAAGAGGTATTATTTCATACTGCATCTACCATTGAAATGGAACAGAACTGGGCAACTGTTCAATAGAGAAGTGTAATTAATGTGGTTTTCTAAGATTGTTTTCCTCATAGTAAGTTAGGGCTTTACTCAGACCAACAATTCACCTAAATCCATCTTCAGCAGTACTTGTAAAAGAAGAACAGTATTAACATAGTAGTCACTTCAATTTCCTCTTTATGAATGTTTAAGTGACTAATACTAATTCCTTAACTGTAGGAAGTGATAGTTCAATAAAGTCATGATGTCTACCCAGAAATATGCACACACAAACAGAATGTAGTAAGAAAAGTCCTTCAGAATGTAACAAAGAAAACAGATGAAAAAAAAAACCCAAGCAAAATCCACTTTTCTCATTAAAAAAAAAGGCAAGACGAAAGCCAAGAAGAACCTTTTGAAAAGTCCCACCACCACAAAAGCACCTTTGTGTTAGACTTCTGAAGCAGGTTCCAAAGAGGAAACTCCTCAGAGAGTAGAACAGGATCAGGACATTGATAAATACTGCATGTTCCCCATCACAGAGATTCTGATTTATCCCATTAACATGTGGCAATTAATAATTAAAAAGGGCACTGTGATGCTCACATGGGAGGTCTTATAAAATGGAAATTTGAGCAGCTGAAGATGCAGTCGATTACTGTCTATGAAAAAACATTTGAAGGGATTTACTGTAGCACTATTTAGTTATATATTAAGGAGCAAGATTTTGATGTGCATTTAAGCACTGTACAGTGGCATTTGCAACCCAAACATGGCAGGATCTAGTCTTGTCAAGCCCTGTAAAACCAGGGGAAGTAACTGATTATAAGCACAAATAAAACTAACACAGATGTCCTTTATGAAATGCTAGGGCTAAGCAAACCACATTAGGTATGTTTCAGTTTCTCTCATTCAAGCTTATTTAATAATTCAGTTAAATGTTACTTTTGACTCTATAACTTTGACCACAGTCCTTCCCTTTTAAAATTACTTGAGATTTAAATAATTACTTGAACACATCTAAAACTACTGCAGTTCCTCAGAACAAAAGTCACTTGAATTTTCAGAACAGTGCACCAGTATCTGTACTGAATATAGCTACAAATATGAGAATCTAAGTGAGTAAACTGGCAAAGTCCACATGCTTCTGTGCAGTGACAGAAGTTCTACACAGGGACACATATAATTTTGTTTAGCTTAATTTTAGTTTTTTGACATTTAAACTAATTCAGAATTATCTCAATAACCAGTCTTCATAAACAATGATGGATGAGGTGTTCAAGCTATTTGTGGGCTCTTTCTGAACACACCATATACAAGGCTTTTAACTGCTCAGGTTTTAGTGTTAGGAGGTTTTTAGTAATAAAATGTGCTCAACAGAGTTACTGTCATTAAGGAGTCAGGAATTCTCTAGGAAGTGGAATTCCTAGAGAAGTAATTCCTGTTACTTTAAATGTTTAAAATGAGGATAAGATCCTAAGAGGATCAGTTTTGTATGTGTGTTACTTGATCTAAATACGTATTTTCAGCATGGTGCCATTCAAAACAATTTTACCACTGACCAAAAGTCGGAGTCACCATTACACTGCAGTATTCTGTGTTTTATAGAGAAAGTGGAGGACTTGGTTGAGATTCTATAGGAATCAGTGGAGAAACTGATAGGCAAAATAAACCAGCTGTCCATAACAGCTGGGATTTGGGAGGTCCTTGTTTCCATCCTGTGATGGTGATCTTCTGACTCAGCATCTCCTCCTGTCTCTTCCGTGTGAACTCTGGCATCACCCTTTCACATTAGTTTTCTGTTTGGTTCTAACTATGCTGTCTTGAACTTTTTCACCTTTTCAAGGGAAACATGGGTTTTGCTCCATGACAGATGACTTTAAAAACTCAAGTGGACAAGCATTTTTAATTAGAGTCAAAACAAAGTCAAATCAGGCTGAAATAAACTGCATTCTGGTCTAACACATTAGCCTTTAAATAAATAGTGAGAAGCCTGGGCTGCCTCTGTACAGCAGATGGCATTACAGGTAATATTTATCATACTCCATTTCCAAGGCTAAGATAGCAGGAAGGGAGCATTGACGTCAGCTACAAGTGAATCAGTCTTAATACAAGCTGAAAAACTGCTTGTGCCTTCCACAGCTGAGTCCATTGCACAGCACTTCTGCTTAGAGTTCCCCATTGCATTTATTGGTCTGAGCAAGCCTAGCAGGAAGAGTTCATTTTGTTTTGCAGCTTAACTGAACTGATGGAGGTGGATCTTGGACTTGGAGGTGGGAAGATTCCACCCAGCTGCAGTAACCAGGGGAATGCCCTTTGCCCCAGTTTTTGTGCCAAACTTGTGCATTTGAGAATTTTAAACAAATATCACTTGGCAGGATATCAACCCTCGGGGTACAAGAATAATACAGAGTGGGGCTGGAGGAGGACATGTCCTGGAAGGGATTTACGAGAGACCTATCAGGACTTGTGCTGAACAGTGGGGAAAACTAAATGTCCTGCTTCATTTCAAATGGTTGCTCTTTGTCTCGTGGGAGCTGAGTGATCCTCTGAATGAAAACCAACAGCAGTTTTGCATCTGGGCATAGTGTGAGTGAAAGAGTACAGTGCAGGAGTGAAAGAGTTCAGCAGTGGTCACTAATTCTCACATAGATGATGCCACCTTCCTCATTTCTGGGTGCTGAGCAGGGATTGAGGAGCATGAGCTGGCATGGGAGCCCTTACTGAAACCTGGGGCTGTGCTCTATCAAGCGTGTTTGACAGCGTTGTGCTCACACTGAATTTCTCAACCCATGGCTGCTTGGCAAAGCAGTACAGTGTCCCATCCAGCTCTGGGAAACACACCGTACTTCCAACCAAACCTGGGCTCTCCATGGCTCAACAGAGTGTGTTCCCAGAGCTGGATGGTAGTGTGCACCCAGCCACTGCAGGACACATCACCTGGTGCTAACCAGAGCTGCCCAGCACCGCACAAGCTCTTTATGAAAATGGGGGTGAGAACTTATCCTAGAGGGGAACTGGACAAGAAGGTGGAAGAATGAGAGTGAGGGGAGGGAAAGAACGACTCTATGGAGGAAACTCTGACAATATGTGCTTCCCTTTCCTGCTAGTGATACAGAAGGGGTGAGGCAGCAATGCTTGTGGTGGAGGAGAGCTACCTTGCCAGTGCTGTTTGTCATCTCACACACCCTGACAGGCCTTGGCAGCAGCACACCCTTATCTTCAGTGAGCTGGCAAATTTGGCTGGGCAGTGGGTTCCCAGTTCACCCAGGCCTGGGCTGCTCTTTGTGTTCACTGCACGCTCCTTCTCCACATTAATTAATTTGGTAGTAAGTTTGGATACCACTTCAGCTTTAGGTGGAAAATCTTCATGCATTGCTTAAGCCTTTTGTGGTTTAAAGGGAATATTGTTTCTGTCAAGAGGCACAGCAAGTGAAATGCCTCCTGTCTCTTAGTGCTGTTGTAATGACAGTGCTGGGCTGGGTCTGTGAGTGTGTCGCTGCTCTTCCTTTCACTGGAGCCAGCCTGAGGTTCAGGTTTCACACCTGCCCCTGCTTTATTTATGCCTATTGTGTTATATTTACATGTCAGGGGTTATGGAATGCGGCAGCAGCCTCCTCAGGAAGTATTAAGTGAATTCACGTGTTGTGCAGCGACCTGCTGGGAACTTCCCAAGGGACAAGCCCTTTCCTTGTCCACAAGCAGCACAAAGAAGCTGCAGAAGACAAGGAATTGGGTTTTTTTTTGAGTCCAAGTGAGTGTATAAAGCTGTGATGCCTTGAAGTTGTTGGTGTCTTTGAACTTGTGCAGGGGGACACTGGAAAGTTGTGTTGTTGCCTTTGGATCATGCTCACCTGCAATTACCATGATGTTCTTGGGTTTTTTCTTGATGACTGTGTGCTACGGCCTTCTGCTGAGGGTTTAGTTTTGTGTTTCACATCCCTGTGCCAAAACATTCTCCAGTTTCATGGATTCCCACAGAAACCACGCCAACATCACGGACTGCAGTGAGCTGGCGCTGTCCCTCACCGCACCCGCTGGGGGGAAAACAGGACTTGTCCTTAAAGTTAGCTTTTTTGCGCGGTGTGGCTCACACCACCTGCCTCAACAGCCACAAAGCACAAGCGGCCACCGAGGCCCTTCGAGCTATCCGGAGCATGCCGCACACGTGGCCTGCGCTGGGCACGGAGGGCCGCTCTGGGTGAGGTGCAGCCCGGCTCCGGCCGCCGTCCCCGCGGTGAGGGCAGGCGGGGCCCGGGCAGCGGCAGGCGCGGGAGCAGAGACCGCGGTG
>JAOEHX010012456.1:0-11540 GCA_025448015.1 Bolborhynchus lineola
CTGTCCATGTCACCAACAAAGATGTTGAACAAGACCGGTCCCAACACCAATCCCTGAGGGACACCACTCGTTACTGGCCCCCAGCTGGACATTGAACCATTGACTACAGCTCTTTGCATGCGGCCATCCAGGCAGTTCTTTATCCACCGAGTGGTGGATAGAGAACAAGGATGTCGTGTGGGACAGTGTCAAACGCTTTGCACAAGTCCAGGTAGATGACATCAACTGCCCTATCCCTGTCCATCAGTTCTGTAGCCCCATCATAGAAGGCCACCAAATTAAATTTTCTTTAAACTTGATATGTGAATAATTTAGCATCTATTTCTCTTTTCTAATTCTCGTATTAAGACTGCCTTGCCATCTGCACTGTAAGTAGGCATAATCACATACAAGTAGGAACATAAAAATCACCAGAAACAATGCTTTGGGTTGCTCAGCGACCACAAACGTTTAGAAAAGTGCTCCCACAAACATGTTAGCAAGACCATGTTTTACTGAGTATGGTTTGGAAAGCACAGACAGGAAAACCGAAAGAGGATACATTTAAATGTTTTACTATTTGGTTTATCCTTTCTTTCTGCTAAACCATCACCTCAGCTTTACGTTGGTCTTTCACATCAGAAAG
Source organism: Bolborhynchus lineola (assembly GCA_025448015.1). NCBI lineage: Eukaryota > Metazoa > Chordata > Aves > Psittaciformes > Psittacidae > Bolborhynchus > Bolborhynchus lineola. The sequence goes on from JAOEHX010012456.1 coordinate 626, forward strand.
GAGAGGATGGCATAACTGCACTACAGAGGGCAAATCATAAAGCAATAGGAACAGAAGCAAGTACATTTTCAGACTCTTAAATAAGAGGGAAGCAAGCCTTGAAAAATAAGAGTATTCCCCAACACTCTCTGGCTTTCTGTTGGGATCAGAGACTGTGGATAGCTCAGATGTGAAAGCTGCACTGATCCTCAAATACGCATCCTTACTACTCCTCATTTCCCTTCTTCAAAAATTCATCTTTAATAGTCTCCTCTAAGCTTGACCACAGGTTTACAAGATAAATTTGCCTTTAGGCCAAATGCATTTAACATGCCTCACAAATAACTAAGAAGCCTGACAAATCTCCTTGACCAATTTTTTCTGGGTTTGTTGAAGGGGTGGCTGTCCTTTCCCGTCCAGAAACAAATATATGCCACCTCTGCAGCTCAAAGCCCAAAGCATTAAACTAAACTGAAATTAAGAGTGCTTTAACTTCATGCTCCATGCTCTGATCTCTGCCAGTAGATGAGCATTTTATGCTCCCACTGCTAACTTTGACAGCTCATTCGTCAGGTCTTGCGTCTTCTCAAGCCCTCTCCTGTACCTCCATGACTGACAGCAATTATACTTCATTAACCTCACCAAAATCTGTCCTCTAATTTCAAAACTCTGGAATAAATGTTGCTCCAGCTGAATTTCGTAGAAAAGTTTCTACATAATCCTAACTGCTTTGGACACTGAACACTTTCAAAGATAAAATTCAAGTCTGTACCAGACATGACAGGTTATGAACACTGCTGTGTTTAAATGTAAGCTTTGACTGGTATTTCTGGTCACTCAGCCTTTGCTTTTGGCTCATAAACCATGCTTGTGAGGCACATCAGCGACCAGAATAAATGCTACTAGCCTACTACAAAGTAAGGCATTCTGGTACTCCTCATAGCAGAAAATGCCTAGCTACTACATACACATTAAACAGACTATAAAACTGAACTTACAAGTATAAATCAAGCAGAATGCTAGAATTTTTCTTGGGGGTTCTTTGGTTGGTTGGTTTTGGGGTTTTTTTACAGCTTGATCAAGCAAGAACATGAAGTACACTCCAGCTGAAGATAACTTTAACCCTTAAACAGGTCATGCTAAACACAGGAGCTACTACAGGTTTTGTCTTCACTCAAACCAACAGCAGCTGCACAAGCAGCACGTTAGGATTAACAATTTAGCAAAGGGAAGGAAGTTCAGAAATACTTAAAACCCATAAAATTCCTTTTAAAAAAAGTAGGAAAACAGTACAAATATAGAACATTCCGATTCCTACTGAATTATCATACTCCTAAAGGTCATTTTGTAGACAAAAACATTCTCCAAAAAGCAAATATATATCTACTCATGAAGTGCTATCTTTATAAGTAAAATGGAGTCCAGAAACATATTCAGCCCAATCCCACTTTACGTACCTTGAAATCATCAAACTGGACAACAAGATCTAATTGCTTCATCACGAGACAGCAAGCTATTTATTTGGTACTTATCTCCAAAAGCATGCCTTATTGGCAGCCCCACCAAAGTTAATACAAAGTAGTTAATTTGCCTAAAGACCTATTAAAATACACTAAATTATTCTCAGATAAGCAGGAGGGCTTTGCAAGCTTCTTTTGCTTGGCTTATTTTTATTTTTTCAATAAATAAAAAGGGACAAATTATAAGGCATCATGAGACATTCAATATTCCCAAAGGCAGTAACTTGCTTAAAGGAAAGTGTTTAAGTGGTATAGTCATCTCAGCACATAGGATAATGTATCAAGAATTGTATACAAGTATAGGTATTTTGCCCGGAAAAATTCTTCTCTCACTTGTAAGAGCACACACTGTTAAAGGCTTAATGACAAATGAGACAATGAGAAATCTTGGCTCTGAAGCTGTCAGCAGGAGCGTAGCTGAAATAGGACTTTACTAATTACACACTTCATTCTGCACCAGGATACAAAAAAACCTGAGATTATGACTTTGTTTCGAAAACTATGAATGCTCCTACAGCATACCTTGTGTACCATGCACAAAACCACGCCTTCAGGGAGTGATCATATACCTGTGACCAAGTGTTTTTGTCAATAGATAAGGTAGACTGGTTTTGTCCCTCAGCATGGGAATAAAACCTTGTAAGATACTAGTTTTACCACAATGGAAGGCCATGACTTAACTCAGCTTTTGCAGAAATCAGTCCCCATTTTCTGAAGGAATCAAAAAGTTCAAATTAGATCCTCCAGGAAGTTATTTTCTCCTCAATATACATCTGTCATTCAAATGCTAAGGAAGTCAAAATCTTAAGACTGCTTTGGTTTGTTCTGGAGACATTTTCTGATCTCTTTTATGTGTCAGAATAAGATTCTATCATTTCTACATCCTACTTTTTGATTTTGTTCCCTTTTACTCTAAATATGTAAATTGTTCTCAGAATTACAGAAAACCTTTGCTCAGAATGAATGATCAAAATCAACTCCAAGATAACACAAACAAGTGCTGATTAATGTTTTGTATATTAAAACCCATTGCAAACGCCATGTTTTGGAAGAAGAGACTTCTACTACTGCAAAACTGTCATCAAAACCCCTCAATGTAAAGATTCAATGTAAAGAAATGCAGGTAATCCAAATACAGATACGCAATTTATGCAACTGTTCTGAATATGTTCAACAACAATATATCCAGAACAGAAGGTATTGGAAATACTGAAAATGGAAAGATAAACAGGGGAAAAATTCAGGAGAGAAGAAAATGAAGGTGGATTTCCCTCTCCACTTTGCAGAAAGTGAGAGGAACAAGCATAATCTCTCTTCAGTTGCTCTCATATCTCCAAGTTCCTTCATGTTCACAACAGCCTTTTTGCACCTTTTTCCAAGTGAAGTGAAATGAAATGCTACTGCCATTCGATCTGTTGTCCAAGAAAGATCAGTCCTATACTACAGCATTGGAACATACAGCAAATTAGTGTAACAAATACATACATAAGGCTTACATTTATTACAATATACATTATAAATTTATATACTGCTCACTCTCCCTATGTATTTTTAGATATATGCATATATATTAAAAAAACCCCGGAAGAATAAAATAAGATCTTCGGAGCGAAGAAGTGAATGGGGAAGATACGCATTTTAATTTATGGAACCTAGAACCCATCCCCACACTCTTTACAGTTTTACAGCAATTACGCACAAGGTTTGCATAAACACTTCAAAATCATCAAAAGCTGTTTTATCAAAACAGCACTTAAGTTTTACATATGTTTCAACACAAATTAGTATTCAGAATTAAACAGCAAGTTGATTAAAAAAGTATAAGCGTGTCAGCTGTCATTTTAAACTAACTGGAGAGAGAAGAACGGACGTAAAGGAAGGCAGAAAAAGACTGGGCCAAAGTGATAAATAGCTTCTTTCCAAATGCTTTTTGTAATTTAATTATCTTATTCAGTCTTTCACTGCCTTAAGACTCTCCTTGCTGCTCATGATGAATTTCATCACTAACAGAAAGCTTGAATTATAATTATTATAGCAGTAATGCTATTGGAAACATGATGGCATGAAGGTATTGCAAAGTAAGGACAATAACAGTACACTGAATACTAGAGACAACAAAAAACACGCAGACGTAGTTGGACTTCCTGTAGACACACTTGCAAACAATACGTTTAAGGTAAAAATGGGCTCTTAATTTACAGCCACAAAAGCTAAACTACAGCAACGAATTAATTACTTGGGAACATACAGACACTCAATATGAATCCAGACTCTGATGCTCCAGGGCACATCCTGCAGTAACACTGATGTCCAGAAAGTCAGCATATTCCTGACACAAAACCTTACCTATATGTGCAACATGAATGCATCCACAAGTACTGACAATTTATACCTTTAGTGAAGGGCCTGGGCATAGCAACTATAACCAGCACTAGCAGTAATTTTAATACAGGCAGCTACTGATAGGAATGCCAAACAGAGGGACTTTAGTTCTCCAAAACTTAAAAGATCAAGTAGAGAGCAGTTGAGGGATGAGTAAACAATCACTCCCCCATTTCCAGTAAGTAAAGAGGTTAGCTTTTCTCTTCTAGGCAAAAGAAGACCTCTCTGAATACTGTCTTTCTCAAGATGCTACTGGGTTTTGAACATGACAGCTTCACAGGACCACAAGTTTTTAGGGGAGTAGGCAAATCAAATAGAACTGATGGGCTTAAGTACCACACAAAGCTAAGGTTTGACTAAGATGCTGCCTGCTCCCTGTCTATATAGCAAGTAGGACAGATTTCAGTTAAGAGTCTGTACATACTTACGAGAGGCTGCAGCCAGCTGGCCAAATTTCAGATGCCTCTCTCAACACTGGACTCCTTTCACTTAGTCTTTCATAGAACCATAGAATAGTTAGGGTTGGAAAGGACCTTAAGATCATCTAGTCCCAAACCCCCGGCCATCTTTTATTTCTGGTTGAAAAAATAATGCAAATACACATAACAGTTCAGCAATTTTTCTATAGCATGGCACTTTCATTATGCTTGCTAGGCTACTATTTCAGATGTATAAACAGATAAATAGCAGAACATTTCAAGCAAAGCACTTACCACTATCTTAATACTGCTTTGACAACATTTAAATACACTTGAGATAAGTGACAAAAACTACAGATTGCACACAGTTACATAAAAAGGCTGTCTTTTGACCCAATTAAGTGATAATACATGGAGGACTCCATATGCAGAAGCCATCTATTTCCTAAAGAGGGACAAGAATTTGAGGGAAGGCATTTGTTATTAGAAGACAAGTCTGGCCACAGTAAGTCTAACAGTGAATGACTCATGGTTGCCAGTCAGTAGATATGGAAATTACTTCTTCATGAACCATTCAAATGTCCCTAACTTTAACAGCCAGGGGCAATGCAAAGCTGTGCAAAAAAAACCCCCAGAATCCAGCTGCAAACATGTCAGTTTTCTGAAATAAGGACGGAAAAAAATCCTATGATATATTTCACTTCAGATGTACATGATAAACTGGAAAGCAATGGTTTAACCTGTTACGCTAACTCCAAACTTTAAGTAGCTTAGCAAGGGCTGTTCGGGGTTTGGTTTTGGGTTTTTTTTAACATATATACATTTTATATGTATTTACATATATACATGTACATGTATAAAATGCACAACCACTCAATTTTAATTTAGTGGAGTATTTGGGGTCTCTAGTTTTGTTAGGTTTTACTTTCACCATGCCTAGAAGCAGAAAAGAGACAAGGAAAAGAAAGGGAGCATTGGCATGGCATTATGCCATCACGTCACTGGTTTAGTTGCTTTATCACAGTAAATAAAGACATTAAAATTAGCTTTTTCTGATTCCCAGCAGTGCTACCATTTTTCCTTTTACAGTGCCAAGCACATTACTGAAACCTGCCAGGTATTTCATTATTGAAATAACCTAATCTCCATTCCTTTATAGAAAAACAATGACATGGAAGAATAGGACCTAGAACACCTTTAAACACTTTCTCCTGAGGTCCTCAGCCTTGAATTAATCCCATGCCTCACAGCCACCATTACCAAATCTGAAATGTTGCATTAATTCACAAAGAAGAAAACATGGCACTTGCATTTCTTTAGCTGTCCAACAAGCCTTTTCTATCCTAAACAGCTGACTGTAACTGTGGCTTTTTTACAGGATTTCCCTGAAGGATGGTATCTTAAGTCTGTTACAGCCTAAGTCTCTGTGTTAAAAAGAAACATATAGATAAGTACTGGCCCAAACCTGACCTTTTGCTATGGACAATCTAGACAGATGCAGTGCCTTACCTAGCGATTACCTCATCCACTGCTGTCCATGGCTGCAGGCACTGGAGACCTACACTTTATCTGATTTCTCAATTCTATTTCATCTCTCAGAACTGCCCTCGAAACATGTCTAACAAAAAACAGACCCTTGCCAAGTAACTGCTCAGAACAGCATCTGTGATTAGAAACCTCTCATCATATCACTAATTCTCAACCCTATTTCACTAAAAGCATGAGACCTGCAAACTAGGTACAACAACACTAATATTACTTCTATGTAGCCTTCCAGAAAAGGAAAGAAATTCTAACAAGTTGTGCCTTTTAATTCCACTGTTAGAAATCGATGTTGGAGTGCCAGCAGAAAGGAGTAAGATTGAGCCTCAGAGAGGCCATTATCAAGTCTGAACTGTTTGGTACGTGCTTGGGAACATACACAGTTCTGTATTAGTCAAAATTCCAACATTAGCAATCTCATGGAAAACACAACAGCAGCAGCTGCAACACTTATCCCAAAAAATGTTATCAAGAAATACAAAAATCAACAAAATAAATACATAAGATAAAATTCATGCACTTCCTCTATATCACACTTTTCAACGGGAAGCACAAGTGTAGTATGGAAGTGATTCCAAATTCATTCTGAAAGTGTCTGGCATGAATAGGGCACGGTGAAGGGGAATGGGAAGGGGGAACTAAATGAAAAAGTATGATAGAACCAGCACGGCAAAGAGGAAGAATGTTTAACTGGCTGGAGATATTCTGAGGGAGCAGCATTAAAGCTTATTTCAGGAAAGCCAGTACACAAGAAAACAGCTTCTGAAAGAATGCCTCAGGCTACTCAGTGGAAAATAATAACTACTGGGCAACAGAGCTAATTTTAAAAGAAACGCCAGTAAATTATTTGCATAGCTGTGTGCAGACAGAACTGCCAACTATCACAAACTAATCTTTATACATGAAGTTCCAGTATAAATAATATACTAAGGAACCATGCATGTCATATTACAGGGACAATTTATGAAGTTTTCTGAGGGGTTTGCCAAACACACACAACTGGCAGGAGATTTTTATTCCTTTTCTAAATGAAAGAAATGTAAGATGCCTATTATTTCAACATTTCAAAACAGTACAAACTCTTGTATTTCTAGAAAGCATAAGATTTAATCACTGGAAAGTTGAATCAATTAACTTTGTTAGGTACCTGCACAGTGCTTAGGAGAATACTACCCCAGCAAGGGCCACACGTGCTAGGAAACCACCTAAAAAAAAGGGCAGGATTCAAGGTGCTGAATTAACAGATATGAGATGTGTTTGTTTATCACTTAGCTGAAGAAATGTTCCCACAGTACAGCTAACCAGTGTTTCTGAAGCAATCATCTGAAACAGTACTAAAGTTGTTCAACCCTTCTTCCCCCTGTTATAGTATATTACACTATTCAGACATGGACTATTTTCAAAATTCAGTATCTAAGTATCACTAAAAAGCTAGAAAGTAGCAGTATTACTTTACTTCCACCCCACCAAAGAGCAACCCTTCCCCATCTACTAACCTCATCTTCTCTGATTAAGTCCTACAGACTGTTCCTTGAACAAGGAAGTCTTCCCCCATCTCTCCACTCAAATTTGAAGTCTCTAGCACTTGCTATTGTAGAATCAAATCAATTTAACACAAAAGCAAACACATTAAATTTAACATCAAAATTTAACACATGCAAACTTCCCTCTTCTCTTCCTTCTCCCCACCAACAAAATTTTGGGGAGGGAAGAGAACAGATGGATGGATTACTTCCAGCTGGATCAGTGTTTTCAGCCAGCTCACCACTAATGGCAATGCAGGAGATGGCACGGTACAAGTTTAATGCTAGACCCATTCAAACCAGAGGCAGAGCTGGTCAGCTTAAACCAGAAGCAGAGCTGCACCTACTAGGCTTCCAAAAACCAAAGGGGATGGTCAGACATTATATTCCAGGAATATAATGTGTTCCAGGAGTGACAGTGCAAACCTCAACGTTTGCCTTGCACATGCAATATTCGCTATTAGAGTTGTGCACTCCTAGAGGCAATGAGCAAGTACAGTAGGCTTAAATAAAAACATTAAAGTTTTCACTGGCAGCTAGGGACAGCTTAGCCTAGAGAGAATGCCAATTTAGCTGCCCTTACATGCAAACTTGAAAATAATATGAAAGATTAATAGCTGTATGTACAAATATCACGAAAAAGTACTTGGAACTGGGTTCCAATTAGGCTCTGCTTGTGACCTCACCTCTCAAACCATCTGTAAAGAGCTGAAGAAGTCCAAAAGTGGCAAAGAAGTTACAGTGAATATTTATTTTTTTTAATTAGGAAGTTATCTTTCACATGATGGAGAAACTCAAAGGTTTACAAATATATGTTCAAATTATATTAGGATCATAATAATCTCATCACCAAGAAAAAAAGCAGCATTACTATTAGCAATGGTCGTTTGCTTCTGTCTCCTGTACCTCTCTACTTAAAAAAAGGTAAAAGGTTTGCCAGGATGAATGAGTTTTACTTATATAAAGTCTCTGAGGAACAAAGAGGTTCCCATTCTTTCTTTCACTCAGAAGCATGATCTGAATTCATGTTACAGAACATATTTCAAGATGCTGAAACTAAAATTCACTCCATCCAACAGTATCAGAAGTTGCTCATATGTTCAATAAGAGATTAAATAAACCCCTTTCTATCAGACAGTATGGCAGAATATAATGAGAATTGCTGACAAGACTGCAGAATTATTTACTATCAAATCTGATGACATTCAGTATTCCTAGTCAGTGCCTAATTCTTACATTTGATCTACAAGGTGACAGTTTATCATGTGATATGTATCAGTGCAAACACATGGCATAGTTCAAAACCCAGTACGCAAACAATATGCAATGTGTCTACTAACATAAAGCACCCACTGAAATACAACTGAATGACCAGAAGAACTACTTTGTTGTTATCAAATCACAGTATCACTGCCTCTTCACACACACAGTCACACACACACACCCCCCCACCATTCTTTTGGGGGGCAAGGAGAAAGACTGGAATTCAACTGCATTAAGACAACTAATTACTTTGATTCAGAGAATAACATTCTCCATATTACACCTCAGCAGAAATGTCACCAACCAATGATGGTAAAAAAATTTCATGTGATGAACCCTTAACATCTTCTAGTCATAAAATACATACCAAACGTGTAAAAAGGGAGACACTCAGATAGCTAGAAGCTTTTTAACAGTGCATACTTTCACACTAAAAAAACCAGAACCCGAGTTCAAATCTGTTGCAGAAAGCCCTTTTTAACCTCCTTACATAGGTTTTAGAGAAACACTGGTAAGTTGCCCACTAAGCAAATCTTCAAATAAACTTTACAGTAGTTTTCCCTCATCCTTAACAAATAAAATCAGCAGAACACAGTAATTAGTTTCTTGTCCCAAAGCAGTATGAGCTGTGTGTTTTAATCCTCTAAATATGTAACTTAATCATGCCCATTGCATATATATTAAGGAGGAAGTTTTACCGACAAAATGCTTTATTCTCACAGGCATTACGTTAATCTTTTCACGCCAGGAGGCAGATTTCCCTAAGGTAATGCTGTCAGCAACAGAGGCACTGAAGCCACAGGTACCAACCAGTTTAAAACAGATGGATACAAAATTCCACTGAACCCTGAATGCTATGTTAACATCTGCTTGAATTATCTTCCAATTTCATTCATTTCCTTCTTTAAATTTTTGTTTATAGTTACTGAGACCCAAAAAATTATGCCTTGATTATAAGCAATACAAACTTTCAGTTGAAGAATACACAGAGTGAGAGCATCCCAGAACTCACGCAGTCCACCACTGCCATTTGCAGGGTCCTGATCTCTGATATCCAGTTCAGAGACTGCAAACTGGAACAGAAATGCTGAGAAGTAAAATCATACAGCTCAACGTTAAGTTACACTGACATGGCTGTTAGAAGCCCACTGTTAAAACTTCCCATGTCACTCAAAGACCGCATCCAGTTTTAACACCAGCAGGAACACAATATGCGCACTCTCCTTCCCACAAACTTGAAGTGTTCATAGTCTGAATATCTTAGTAAAGCCAATATGAGAAAAACCAATCAAGAATGTTTGTAAACCAGCCTCTGCACTTGTACACGCCAGAAGTCTCAGTGCTCTGTTCTTACAAATCCTAGGCACCACAGATTAGATTCAGAATGGTATTATTTCACATCCCTGAGATTCTTTGTTAAGTAAAATCAAATCTATACAAGTTCTGTGGCCTTATGTACACCAGACAAAGTAGTAAGGTGTTCCCTACCAGGCAGATGTTACTCTAAAAAGGCCTTTTTACGTCAGGAAAAGCCACAGAAATCTAACACAAGAGTTTTCAAGTTCATCTCTATTTTGTTTAACTACAGCTCAGTGACAGTCGAAGAGATCACTAACTACACTCAGTACACTGCAGGAAACAGCATCTCACATTCAACGAGATCCATACACAGCATCTCACATTCAGAGTAAAATGAACTGCCCATTTGTCATTAAGAACTGCCTTTAACTTTTTTTCCCCTTTACTCTGTGCTTTCTTTTCGAATGCCGGGTGTTAGTGAAACGTTTGGAGTAGAAATTAAAGGTGAAGAAGATGCTAATTCGCTGAAGCAGAGCCAGACTCACTATGAGCATCACTACTGCTGCTCTTCCCTCTTCCCAGGAGCCTGTCAGCGGGCACTCGCAGGCCAGCCACTGCTCTGATCGCTCTGAGCACTCCAGCTCTGTCAGGAAAACCCGTTTAGACACGCTACAGAAATATTTACCCTCCCTGCACCGACCTCTCCCAGGTCCCATGATCTCGCAAAACACACATACAAATGAACTCAAAGGCCAAGGCTGCCGCGGGCAGCCCCTTCTGCAGAGTCCCCAGAGCCTATCGATCAGCTCCTTTATCATTCCGGGCGTGCAGGCAGCACACGGGAGAAGCGGCCGGCGGCACATCGCGGGGGACGAGGGCCATGAGAGGATGAAGAGGGGTATGAGGAGGATGAGCCGCCCTCCGCGCTCCCCCGCGCCCTGCCCCGGCCCCCGGCCCGCCCCAGGCCGCCGCTCGCTCACCCACCCAG
>JAOEHX010012456.1:28195-44947 GCA_025448015.1 Bolborhynchus lineola
GGTTTGGGGTATTTTTTTCTTGTCTGGCCATCTAGAGAGCAGCTGTTTGTGCCAGCATGAATCTGAACTACTCTGTACCAGCACAGTTGGGCTTCAATTATGGCAGAGTCATAAGCTTAAAATATAGACATCAAGAAATGAGCTGTTTTCTTTGATAAACTTCACTTCTGTCAGATACTGGCTGGGAGTTACAAACTGGAAGTAGGTTGTAATTACAAGGTGGCTTAACATGTTTTTTAGATTACTGAAAGTGGTCTTGTTCCACAGAAATCCTTGTTTGAAAGAAAGAAATAAACTATAAAGAATTATTTGCAGAATTAATGAGAATTGAAACAAATGCTTGTTTTACCCTGTCCTAGATTGGGGTATACTTAGTTCTTTAGTTAATTCTTTATACTAACTGGATGGAAAAATGCGGGTAACTGTCAGTATCAGAGAACCCGTATAAATGTTCAGTGTGTGAGTGAGTGTGTGAGCTATTATCTGTATCTATCCAGGATTGCTGATATAATCATTGATGAATGTATGTTAAAGAATAATGAATAGAGACAAGGTAATTGAAATTTATAATCTCCCTCTTCCACGTTTCCCCTATCTCTGTCATTTTCCTCATGTTTTAATTCCAGAGGAACTTTAATTATGCAAGCAAGGATCTGAGCTGCTTATTAGTGCCTTTTTTAATTAAAATCTTTCTTTGGGTGGTGTAAAAAAGCTTTAAAATCAGTGCTGTATTCTTGATCTCTTGCATACTGTCTCATCATAGCAGTGCTGGGGTTTAACAGTCCAATCCTAGTTTTTAACTTAAATCTGAAAATGTAAATGCAGTGAAGCAAACTGCCGAGATGCTGTTCTGGACAGGCAATGCAATGGTTTTTTGTCCTGTTTTCCTGTGGAAGCAATGATTTCTGATGAGTTAAAGTCAGGAAATAAGTAATTTTTAAAAAACTGCAAATTACTGGTGTTTTTTTATGTTCTGATTCATAGTATTAGGCAAATACTGAGCTGTACCAGTATTCAGAAGATTTGTGTTGTGAAGGGGTATTCCTGGCTGCCTGTAGTGCCCACATAGAATCAATTTGTCTTTGAGATTGCTGTGGTATTGTCTGTGGTTTGCTTTCATGACTCACCTCTCCTGTTTCAGAAGGGTTGGTACGCATTAAATTTCACAGCAAAAGCTTCTTTTTAATTACACATATTCACAGATCATGTTTTAAGTGAAACGTGAATTTACTTCATTGCAGCCAGGTTGTATTTTTTCTGTGTCCCAGCTTGCCACATTAGTTACGCGAACACTGACAATGAAAGCAGAGGTCTTCATTGCTTATAGAAGGTAATGAATTGAATTACACATTTTTACCTGAGGCTTCTGTCAGCTACGCTAGAGAGGGTGCATTCTCAGGGTTAGAAGGACGTGACTTGGTACACAGTATTGACAACTAGGTGTAAGATGATGATGCCTAACTTCCCAGTATCTTGCACAGCTGACAGAAGTGACTGACATCTATGTACAAGCATCAAAGTTAGCCCAGCTAAGGCCTAGTAATGTGATCTCTTCTCTTTCTGCATTCACAGTTAACTACAATAAACTACTCACAGTTAGGCCAAATGAGAAGCTGAAAGTCACTGCCTTATCTTAATTATAAACAGTATTTCACTGTCTAAGGTAGGTTTAAAACGGAGGCTGAAGTTTCACTCAGTGAGATTTTCTTAGCGTCTTTGGGGAGGAAAAAACAGTTTTCCTATTACTTGTCCATAATTCCCATTGTAACATCTCTGATTGCATTATTTTTTTAATGAAGCTTTGCTTCCAGTAACAGCATATCTCAACCGATCTTTTTCCTGGTTTATATGTATTTAACACAACAAAGAAAACTATCACGTATCTTTAATGAACAGTCGCTTGTTGCGCAAGCCAGAGACAACTGAATTTAGTATCTTACTTGTTATCATCAACACAATAGTGTATTATCTCCTCAAAGAAAAACAATTCAACAGATAAAACGTATCACAAGTAATTCAGATTATTTTTTTCTTAAGAGCTTCTGGTTTTTATTACAGCTTTATGCAGGAGCTGTCCTAGAGGTATGTGGATGAAAATTGGGAAGGTTCCCCCAAGTCCAGGGTAAGTAAAGCCACTAATGTTCTTTCTACTATGAAATACTGTCACAGCTGAATGACAAAATGTGCTTTTAAGTACTACTACAAGTAGTCATAAATTTCATATATCAAGAAAGTTGCATTGACCTGAGACTTATGGAACTGGTCTCAGATAATTGATAGATGAAATCATATTGTGCACTATGGAATTAGTTTCTTTTCACAGCTCCTGCAGTATAATTGTTTTGTCAGTGGATAATGACAGTCAATTGAAGTGAATGGAAGACTGTAGTGAAAGGAAAATCAGAACCATCAGTGTGTGGTGGGAGGAAGCTGCAGGGGAAAAGAACATCTGTGAGAAGTTTAAAATGCAATTTTCTTATAAATGGGGGAAGAGTTTGGATGACAGCAGTACTTTGGCTTCTTTAATGAAAATCCTAATACTGTACTTTGGCCATAGAGAAGAAAGACTAACCTAGCTTTAGACATAAAATCACAGAAACAGATTGTTCATCTACCACAGCCAGTATTAATACCTCCCTGCTTGAAGGCTGACTGACAAACAGGTAAAAGAAGGACTTTAAGGCAGATTACAACTCAAGGAAGTTCACATCATAGAATGGTTTGGGTTGGAAAGACCTTAAGATCGTCTAGTTCCAACTCCTCTGCCACTAGGCCCTCTCCCGCCACCTCTACTCACACAGAGTTTAGGTAATTGACTGCAAGGCCATGGCAAAGCTATTTTCTCTTTCCCACTTCAAGGGCACAAGGAGATTAACTTTATTAGCACAAGGGTCCACATGGTAATCAGTAATGCCTCAATAAAACTATTGTTTTATTTGAGTTCAGTTTGGGTACAAAATGGTCAAGTTTGTGGTATGGTCAATCCTTTGGCCTTTTTTATGTACAAATTGTGACATTCTGCACAAATACTTATTTTTTAGTATTTATTTTTTTTTTTTACTTTCCAACTGCCTTTGTCTAATGATTCAAGGCCAAATGAAACAAATTACTCTTTATTTCCTTGAGTTATGCAAAGCAATACTCTGTTTGCTTTCTGCTCATTGAAATTAACTCAGAACAACTATGTACAGATAATCTTAGATGTACTTTACTCTTCCTTTTCCATATTACTATTACATCACTGCAGTTACTTTACATACATTTAGTCTTTCTTATTTGTGAGTTCTAAAAATCAGTTGTTTATGCTGCGTTGACTTGCACAAAGTACCGTGCTACTATTTGATCAGATGTCTTTTGAGGGCTCGTAATAACTCACATGCTTCCTATTGCTAATTCCATATGTGAAACACTTCAGTGCATCACAAAAAGACTCTCGGTATAGATCTCTCAATATAGATCATCCTGTATACTAGTTTTGAAACATTCCTCCTTACTCCTGACTCCTTTCTGCTGTTGCTCTTGGCACACTAACAACATTTTGCCCTGATCACATAATGGGCGACTTCGGTGTAATGCTGAGGGACAGTCACCTTCATAAAACAAGTACTGTGCTGCTTTTCAGTGCATAATCAGCATTTTAAATGAGGCTGACCTCTAATATGAAGCTGTGTATCTGTTCAGAGCATCAAGAGGTTAGAAGAAGCTAAAGGGTTCTGTTTACTCAAAAAATAGCATAAACTGGAGAAGGATGTGTCCAGTGTAAGAAGGACAAATCCCCATGCACATACACAGACCTTGTAAGTGTTACAGCAATGGAATAAATCTAAACTAAAAGCACAGATTTTTAAACACCAGAAAGATGAGAAGTTTGATTAAGTGGACTTTTCCATTACTGGCAGGTGCTTAGTCACATTAGATTCTTATTAGAAGACATGCTGTAGCTTACCAGGAGGAAAAATTGTGCAGTAAAGATTTATTGTGGACCTTGTGCTGAAGATTTGACTCGTTCAGACTTGTGCTTTTCTGCCATTAAAATCTGAAACTGATAAAATAGAGACAGTAAGGGTATTGTTAATCTCCTCTAGGCCTTTCTGCCTCTCTGATTTGAGGCCATTATAATCCTTCCGATGCATGTAGAGACAGACAAGCTTAAGAACACTTGTCTGTGTGCATAGTTGTTTGAAAACTAATATGAGATTTTACTGCCATTGTATATTGGCTCTCAAGCATTAAGAGATTAATTTTTTCTCAACATAGCTTTATATATTTTCAGTTACAGATCAAGCAGGAGATCTTTGCTTCTAAAACAGGAATCTAAATAATGTGAATATTCCTGAATGTAGATATCCTTGGTAGGCTGGATCATGCCCTTTATCTATAACAGTAGGTAGTCAGCTGTTTACAAAGAACTTATGCCTAGCATATTGACCTGCAGCTCTGTATGGAGAGATGTGGTGTTATGTCCATTTGGGGTCAAGAAATTTTCTTCCTGGCGTATCTTACTGTGCCTCAGAGAGAATAGTGCAGTGTGTGCACGTGCACAGGCTTGCCATGAGTTTGGTCCCAAGTGATGCTTACATTCCTTAGTCATCTGCACTAAGGACTCCAAGCTTTAATTAGAACAAACTGGTTTTCATAGACTTTCCCAAAACAGAGATGTCTTACATAGCAAATCAACATAACAACAATAGCAGTGAGTTTCTCCACTCTGCTGTGTTAAAGGGCAGAGGGTCTTCAAAAGCACTGTTTGGTACTACTTTCCTTTGCAAAACAGTTTTGGTGCTGGTCAGGCTTTAAAATGCCCATGTACACCTGATCCATTCCTCTGACCTTTTAGCTGCAGTTGACTGCGTGGCAATCAAGTGTACTCTGTACTCTCACCTCAGGATTGCCTTCAAACAGGAGACATATGCTTTGGTATTGCACATGCTATGTAAGAGCACAGGGTAAAGTGATTTCCTTAGCATCATGTGAAAGGACAGTTGCAAAGCTGGCAGTAGAACAGCTCTGACTTCTAGTCTGGTGTTTAATTCACTGGAACACAGTGGCATAGCACCAAGCTCAGACTTCATCTTACAGAAGTCAAAGTGGAAAATGCCTTTCCTGCTTACCCATAAGCTAGATAAATGCTATGAGTAACCCAGGAGTTAGAGAAATGCTTATTTCTCTGCAATATGTAATTTCTACAGCTGCTACAGGGAGAGGAAAACGAAGAGAGAGCTCAGATTGTAGCACTAAACATCAAACTATTCAATAATGGGTACAGAAGGGAAACCGTTGGGGCAGTGCTGAAGGTGAAGCATGTGTACCCCATCACATGATAAGCAAACAGCCACATGTCCCAAAATGCACAGTGTAGCTACATCTGACTTCCTAACCCCATCGGTTTTATTCCAAGGGTTTATAGAACTTAGGACATGATTTTGTGCAAAGGCAAAAAAGAACCCATAGTGTTTGATGGGCTAATCTGTACTTTTAAGGCATGTCAGCATGGTAGTTTCTCACTTCAGCTGCCAAAGACCAGGATATACAAATGAAGTCATTTGTACAGCAAGGGCTTCTCTTTGTTGCATTGCAGATTCAGGTGACTAATGCAGAAAGTGGCTATGATCAGTATTAGAAATAAATATGCCATTAACAGAGATGGATTTTGTTCCAGCTGTCTAAAATGGCAGGGAAAATGTTGTGTAGCGCTTCAGCTTTCGGAAGATTTGGACATCTGACATTGATACAAGTGTGTAATAGCTACTTTTAAAGTGACAAAATGCAACTGCTGCCTTCCACCTCATTCTGTCCCCATTTCATGAGAGCTTGTTCAAGTCCAACACTAAAGCCAGAGAACAGCCATGCACATCCACATGAGCCTTCATCTGTCACTCAAGTGACAAATCCTCACCCCAGTTACAAGCTGTAACTCGAGGTAACCCCCAAAGGCTATTCTTTAATACAATTAAATTCCACAGTTCAGATTTGCCTCTGAAACTTTATCCATTTCACTACGCTCTCTTGCCATTTAAGTTTCGCAATTCAAGTTGGCCACTGTACTGACTACTTCTAACAACCTCCTTTTCATACAGAGCCCTAGGGGCCGAGTGCAGCTTTAGATTGAAATTGAAAAGGAAAACGTGGAAAAATTCCCCATGAAACAGTTCAACATACTATGGACTTTGAAAAGAATAAGGAATATCTGCCATTTTTGTGCACTTTCCCACTGGTGGTGACAGCTGAGACAACTGACAGGTCACAGGGACATGGGAAACACTGAAAATTATGGGTCAGAATTGAACTGCATTATGTGAGCAAGAACTGGTTATTTGGTGCTATTTGAAATTGTTATCCAAATACAGCTTACAGTATGACATTAATGTATAGTTCTGTAGAAAGAATGGAAATGAGCCTTATTTTCTTCAGGGGTCAGGTATATCTGGCAGCTCATGGGCTGCTGGTATTTTTTGACTGGTTTATACTGTGTGGTGGTTGGTGCAGGCAGCAGGGGGTATGACTTTGATCTGTATTGGGACCACAGTGGGAGAGAGGAGAAACTAACTGCCACTCAGTATATGCATAATGAGAAAGTGTTAGGTAACTCTCCAGTGATAGGTATAAAGGTGCCAGGGGACAGCCTGACCATCACTGAGGAAAGCATTACACGTTGTAAGACAGTATGAAACATTAGTCCCGAGTTACACACATCTCCATGCACCAGCTGGATACACTGCAGTTTGTGAGAGTCACTGTTGTCTAACCTTGAAAAAGCAGCTTTAACATGCAGGTGGCACCTGTGTAAGAGTCAGTCTGTACTGACAAGGATGTTATATCCCCCATCCTTGGGAATACAACCGGAACATTCCAAGTCTGCTTAATGTCAGCACAGATACTAAATGCAGCCTTTAGCATAACCTGAATGTAAAAAAGGAAGAATGAAGGCTGTAATTTTCTACACAAATTAGAAATACTTGTGGAATTCAGACATTCATCAGGCTACAATGTCTGGAAGTAGGGGATTATGCTTACACTTTGTCCTGGAATAATTCATATCATCTAAGTTAACATTAAAACAAGGCCTGGGTTGTGCTGTGAATTCAGCAGCAGCCCACCTCAGACCTGAGCTCTCCATATAGTTACATGACAGGGTCCATCTTAAAGCTGATTGCCTTTAGGAGAGGCAAGAGATACCAGCTCCTTGTTTTTTGCTGTATTTCAACATGTAACCCCAGAGATCTCTGCAAGATATGACTGTCTTGTTTGCAAGAATGACACCTCTACCCCCGGTTCCCTCTGTGCTCCTTTCACCTGCAGTGCTGCAGCTCGTGTGAGCATGCTGATGGGATGTGTGTCGTATTCAGCCTCCCTCACAAAGCTTCTCTTCAGCCTGATTTTGGTTACTAACAAACACTTCTCCTCACATTTGCATATCACAGCAGCATATAGGTCAGTCTGCTGCAGCCTGGCAGTGCAGGTAAACTGATGTACACAGTTGCACTAGCAGATACACTTGTTTGGAATACTAGGAAAACTTAGGTGTGATAGGCTGAATGCCATTCTGTGAGGATTTTAAGAATTTTAACATTAAAGTATCTTTGAAAACATCATTCCAAAAGAAATGATTCAGGGAATACTGGCTTGAACATAGATCTGCTTTATGCTAGTGGAGAAGAGCCTGATCATCTTTCTTCCTTTTCTTCCCACCACAGCTTTTGTCAGGAGTGATAAGCCAAAACTCTTCAGGGGACTGCAAATCAAGGTGAGTAGTAACCCAGCTTTTTCATTTGGGTCATTAGGAAGAATTAAGCTTGATGGAGACAGTCCTGCTGTGGCTTGTTCCTTATCTGCTGATCAGGCAATCCCTTAGGAGAGGACATGCATGGGCATTGCCAGTATAACTCTTTACAAGTTCCTGCTGCTGATAGTAACTGGTTTATTGTCCGGTAACTGCTTGGTACCAATCTGTGTTGTTGTTGTTGTTTCTTTTTAATCCAAAGGAAAAAAAAATGGAATCCATTGGCAAAAGAATGTGAGGAGTACATGCATTCTGTCCTTACTCTCTGGATATTTTGGATTTATTCAAGCTTATTCTGCCATAGTTTCCTTTCTTCCCATTCTGTTCTCCCCTCATTTTCTGGTGAAGCTGGAGCTGCCATTTCCATACATTGAGTTGATTCTTAGATTTCTCTCCTCCCTCTCAGAATTTCCTTGCTGTGATCTTACGATGCTGTTTTTCTTTGTAGTCTTCAGACATCCAGCTTTATAGAAATGCATAGTCTTCAAACATCTAGCTTTATAGAAATGCAGTCTTCAAACATCTAGCTTTATAGAAATGCAGTCTTCAAACATCTAGCTTTATAGAAATGCATAGTCTTCAAACATCCAGCTTTATAGAAATGCATATGCTGAATGGTGTTTATTATAACCTGCATAAATGCAAAGCCGCATAAGATGCACTGCCTTAAGCTGAAACAATCCTTTGGTTTCAAGATGTGGTGTAAAACTTCACCTTCCTCTTAAAAT
The DNA here is from genome assembly GCA_025448015.1 of Bolborhynchus lineola. Classification (NCBI taxonomy): domain Eukaryota; kingdom Metazoa; phylum Chordata; class Aves; order Psittaciformes; family Psittacidae; genus Bolborhynchus; species Bolborhynchus lineola. Next base: position 36,704 of record JAOEHX010012456.1, read on the forward strand.
CCTGTGTGAACTTCCTGCATACTTCACAGATACACAGCTTGATTCTCACCCCTTGTGCTCCCATCTCCATTCACCAAATGGCACCATCTGGAATCACTTCATAGCTGTGCATGGCTGCAATAAGTGATTTGTCTTCTGAGCAGCAGATTCCATCTCAAACAGATTTCCTCTGTCTCATGCATTCATGTCTCTGTGTCCTCCAGTTTCTTTCTCTCCTTCTGCATGTCTGACTGTTTCACGTTTATTTTAAGCTTTGTAGCTGTATTGAACAGCAAAGCAGTCTCGAGTGCAGTTGGTGTAGAGCACTGCCAGAAAAAATGAGTGCAAATGGATCTGTATATATTGTACAAGACTTTTGGAAAGTGGATTAGAGATGCCACCAGCTTGGTCAAGTAAAATCAACTAGATTCTAGGTTAGCTCAGCAGGGTAAGGTAAAATGCTCCCGGGGAAAGCTTTCCATAAACTTACATGGTTAGAGCCTTCTGATACTGTGAAGTTTTTATTTGCATCACATAGTTTGTGACTTAGTGAGTCTTCAAGAAGCATTAAAGTATTATGTTCCCAGCAAAGCCTCATAGGCACAGATACAGCACAGCAGGAAAGAATGGGAGTACATTACAAATTGATAGAAGTAACTTGGAGCTATGAAAGTGGCCAGAAGTTTCTAACAAGCTAAAAAGGCCACTGATTATGTGAGAAAAATCATTCAAGTGCTCGATTCAGAAACCCAACTTCAGTAACTCAAACCAGCTGAAGTAGAAAACCATCTTTCAAAGCTAGGCTTATGGCACTGCTCCCCTGCACGTGCATTAGCTTGTGCAGTGCGCCAAGGACAAGAAGTAGATGTTACTCAGACATACACACACACCCCTTTGACATCCTCTCACTCCTTCATTTGACTTATTCCTCCACTTTCCTCTCTCTGACACTAAATGGAAGTGAAAAGTCTAAACTGAAGCTGTTTTCTGCCTGTTTTACATAAGGCAAATAACTATGTTCTGGATCTCAGACACTTACTGCCCTTTATGTATTTTAATTGCTTGTGAAGTGAGGCCTCTTTGTCCCTTATGGTTCCTTCTTTTCTCCCACCCTCATCCCTTGGGACTAGGCAAGAAAACCATAGCTGCAAACACTGGCCAATTGCTGCCAGTGGAGTGTACAGCCTTCAGCATCTTTCCATCTTTAAAACCTCTGTCTGGTTCTTCCTTTGCATGTACACATGCACACCAGCTCTAGCTTTGAACATCTATGTTCTCCTTTGAATCTGCACAGTAGGTGAAAAAATACTGGGAAGAGAGAAGGAGAAGGAGAAGGACTCACCCCTGCTAAGCTTAATTTCTTAATTTGATGCTTACAGATTGTTTTCCTCCAGAAAAGTAGAATCCATTGTTGTTAAACCCTAGGAATGAAATGCATAAAACCAGAACAAAAGAGGGGGCACTGGAATACTTGTATTTTTGGTCAGGAGCAACCAAGCTTGTCTGTTCGGGTTTATTGAAGAATCCTAAGCTTTAAAAAGCCAATGCTCAGGTTGATTTCTTAGCACAAAGTGTATTGCCAACGTTTACCCAGAATACTCTGATGTCATTTAGTGCTCTGTTCTTAAGTATTCATGATGTCACTCTTTGGACTTGTTACTATTCTTCCTTTGAACTGTTTTTACTTAATTTAAATCAATGGGGGGGGGGGAGTGTTAATGCAGCCCAAAGTAACTGGCTCTCATTTCTTCCCTTGGAGTATGTGCGTGGTTCTGATCCTGTACTGAAGCTGCTCGATGACAGTGGGAATATTGCAGAAGAACTGAGCATCCTCAAGTGGAATACCGATAGCGTAGAGGAATTTCTAAGTGAAAAGTTGGAGCGTCTATAAATCACTGCTTTCTGTCTCCTTCCCTTTTCCTGCTTTGTCATGGTAATCATCTCAGATGAAATGTGCTCCCACTGAAAACACATTCCAGCTTCTATATTCACTTCAAAATATCTGTTGAGCTGTGCTAAACATCTTGTAATTAAGAGGGGACGCTGCAGCACCCATCCAACAAGTTGACAAACATAATAGCCTGTCTTCATGTGTCTCAGCTCTTAATGCATTTATCATGAGCAAAATGCTTTGTTTCAAAGTTAATTATGCAATTATCAGTTTGTTATAGTTGGACCTGTTCTTCCAAATGCTTTTAAAACTGAATAACTGAAATGGTTACCATGCTTTTTGTCTGCTGCTGTTTGTAAGAAAGTTGGAACCAAATGCCCATGTACTATCTTCCAGAGAAACTTGACTGCTAATCCCCTCTTCTACTTTGAACTGTCCTCTCTCTAGAAGCATTGCTTGGAGTGAGTATCTAGTTCAGAAGGTTTGTAGCTTATGGAGGAACTCATGCTCTCGTACTGTGAAACACTTTGTAAGTACACTTTAGTGAAGACTACATAGAAAACCTCTGTGGTGTATGGAAGTCTGATGTCAGGTGTGCTTTACATGAAGTGTTGTGCTTCAGAAGACATGAGCTGTAAGTCTTAAATCCCATTTCTTTTAACTTCTACAAGTTTATTGGAAGTCTGTTTATCAAATGAATTTATAAACTGTTCTTTGAAAATGTGTATTTTTCTTTCTTGGTTGAAATTTAGATGAATATGGAATATAAACAGTTCTATACAACAGTGAGTCAAATCCATTATGACTTGTCTGGTTTTTATCTGTATAGGGTGAATAAATATGATAAGCAAGAATGGGGGGTTTGTTTTGTGAAGTCAAATTAGTAGATGAGTCTTCCCTTTAACCACTTCACGCATCCCACTCTTGGGTTGGATGGGTGTTATTACACTATGGCCTGAATTTGTGCCCAAGTTTCCTCTTTATGTATAATTTTATACCTCAGAAATGTTCTCTACAATTTACAGATTTTATTCCCAGCTTTTGAGAAGAAAGCAGAACAGTGAACTCAGGAATGAGACCACACTCAGTTATCAGTATTACACTAAGGTGATTCTTTAGGCACAGCCTTTGGAGCTGTTACTCCTGAACTACTCTTACAAACTCTTAGAAGGTGCATACAGCCCACAGGATGTTGTCCTCCTCATTACTCTGTGCCTTTCGCTCCCATTCTTTTAACACATGCTGCACCTCTCCCTCATGACTCAGTGTGGGACAGCTACCACAGCGGTCACCACTGTCTGAAGAGAAATGTGCCCAGTACACAAGGCACACAGATCTTCACAGCCTCGGATCACTTATCAGACACATGGATTTGATCTCAGGACATGTGATATATTAGTCAGTAGATGAGCTACAACCAAAACAAGTGACACAAAATACAACCCAGTATTTTGGTTGTAAAAATATGCTGCCATCCACTGGTCTTTTAATATACCGACTCTGTCCCATACTTTTCATTGCTGTCTTTGCCCACAGGGGATTTTAGTTTCTGTGTTGATGGTTTATCATGCTGCTTTAGCAGAGTATTTTAACCTCATCCTTTTCCCCAGCCTTAGGTCCTCATTACCACACAATGGAGACTGTTCGCTTCATCTGATATTTACCAAGTGTTTCTCTCTGCTTCTCTCCATTTCTTTCCTTCCTCATTAACATGATGGTCAGTGGGTTTCTGACCTTCAACCTTCCTTTTCCTTCAATGTCTTCCTACTTCCCTATACAAACTTGCTCTTCCAGCACCAGGTCCTTCTCTCCTGCTGTTGCTTGTCTTTCATTGAAGCAAGGACTCACTCTTGTACCAGGATCTAACTAGCCCATAGTAAAGGAGGATGACAAGGCAAAGAACTTCTCCAGCACAACCGGGGTTAATGACTGCAGTCCCAGTCCTGTTTCCACCCGGTACTGGTTCTCACTTCCCTCAAAGGGAGTGGAAATGCTCTTCCAGGCTCCTAGTTTGCCAATTCCTATTCTACATACTCGCCTTGTAATGCAAATAGTTATTCCCTTATCTTAAAAGGTACATCCCTGTATTTCTCTGTATAACACATCGATTAACTGGTCTTCCACAACTCTGTGTCTGAGCTGCTAAGCCCAGAACCTACTTGGTCTGTGAGCCTGTATAAAAAGCTAAATTATCTGTGCTTTTTGACCTGCTGCCTCCTCTTAAAGTGTCAAATTCACACTGCCCTTGTGTTGTTCTTTCTCATTCTGTCCCTTAGATAATACTGAGGTTCCTGGCTCTCTAGATGTGTTAGGAGCATTTAACATCCTGGCAAACATGAGCTGGCCTTCATGCTAAAAGAGGCGGTTGGGGAATCATTTCTTTTAGAAATTCCCAAGTCTCTATTTAGCCGTGTGGTTTTTTCCCCTCCTGTCTGCAGCTGTGAAAATTCATCGAGCTCAAAAGGTTATTTCGGCTTGTGGCAATTAACTACACAAAATACAAGGTTTAAAGTTCCCATTTCAAAAGGAAGTGATTCATTTTTGCTTACAGCCACGATAAGCAGCCAGTACTTGATGAAAGGCATTCACTCAGATTTATGTAAGAATTATTTAGTCTTATATAATGCTCTTCTTGTGCCAAATCTTGCAAGAATTAATGGAAGGAAGAATAAAAGCAGCAAGCATGCATGGCTGATCGGAAACATCAAGTGTCCATCTATCCTTCTGTCATTTTAGAAGGGAAAAAAGGCCACTCAGCTGGTAGGAGAGAGGATCAGTGCTTTGAAAAAGAGAACAAAAAGTGTTACACATTCCATTTTGTACATAGATATGATATGTAGATGAGTGTGAAACACAGTATACAGCCCACTTGGAAAGGTTTCCAGGGTACCTGCTTAGTCATAGATTCCTCCAGTGCAAACTAGAGCAAAACTACTGTAGCAGGCAAAAAGCTGTCTCAAAGCTAAGGGAAACCTTCCAGTAGACATTAAAATCATGGCAAGAAAGTAAGTATTCAACTCTGTCTTTGTTTTATTGTCTCATCACATAGAACAAGAACACATTGCCAGCTTAATGAAGAGTGCACACACTAAAAGCATGGGTTCAGAAACCTGGGCTCCTACTGAGAAATGTCACTTTTCTCTTTGACCCTGAGCTTTCAGCCAGGGAGATGAGACCCTCTGCCCCTGCCCCAAAAGAAATGAAATCAAAACCAATGTCCTGGTGTGGAAGCTGGATTCTTAGAGCTGCATTAGACCTTCTCTACATCCCACCCAGGCAAATGGGCTCAAATCTGACAAGAGTTTCAAGAGTGCCTTGCAAGGAACAGAATTCTCTGGTTCTTGCAGCATGTAAGGAATATTAGAAAAAGCACAAAATTGTCTTTGCTAAGGGTGCTTTGGCCACTAAATGGACTTGGAAATCTTGGAAATCCAAGTCCATTTGTTTGGAAACAAACTTGGAAATCCAAGCGTGCCAAAGAAGGGTCCATCAAACTAAAAACCCATGTATCTGAAGCAGCTGAAGGAAACATCTTCTGGATTTGTTTGGGTTTCCTTAAGTGGGTCATTGTTAAGGCCCAATGCACTTAGTCTGAAACAAATCTGCTGTCATGTCTAAGAAGAGCCCAAGGGGCAAGACAGCGAAGGAGACAAAGACCAGACAGCCCCATGCTACCTTGTGTTACTGGAGCCTGGGGCTCAGAATGGCAGCTTCCCTCCCAGCTGCACCCCTGCAGAAAGTCTCAGCAGAGATGGAGAACATTTTCAGTTAATTCTTCCTTATCACTTGTCATAAAGGATGGAGAAGAGGAAATGCATCCTGAAATTACCTACCTAGTGAGCTGAGACAGGACAGAAACCACAGCAGCAGAGTATTCCTGCTTTTAATGGTTTATGTAGGAACAATGGCACCAGGTGAACACAGACTGCCCCAGAGTGCCTGACTGTTGCTGAAATCCCTCTCCCATTGTGAACCAAAACCTAATGCAGACAATCAAACTGTGACCCTTCCCATCTCCACAGTCCAAATCTCCCCTCCTCCCGGCACAGCACCTGATCCCTGCTGATAAGCATGCAAGGATGGACATCACTGTCACCATTGTTCATACAAAGTGTATTTAGCACATTTGTCACACTGATACTTGCTGCAGAACTGACAGGATGACAAACAACTGCAGTAATCACCACCTAGACAGAACCGGCATTTGGCAGCGGTGCCACAGAGTGGGCTGCGATAACACACTAATATCTTCACTTTTCTTCCCAAACAATTATCGCTTCAAAGCATTTAATTCCATCCAGAAAAGACCTTACAAATACATATAATCAATGTACAAACCATCCCACTCAAACAGGCACATTTACAAGGTTTGCTGGACTCGAACTCCTAAGTATGCTGTACCTTGCAAGTACAAAAACACACACATCACCGTTTCTTGAAACCAGAGCAAATAAAGGTTGGATTCAAAACACGCAACTTTGCACAAGCTGAGAGTAGTTCAGTGGAGCACAGAAGCTAATGCCACTGGCTCTGGTCCTCTATTGTTAAGAGAAGCAGCGGCCTACAGAGGCTGCTGGAACAGAAATGTCCAGTCTAGGAAGAGCTATCATCCTGCAAGCCTCACATACACACTGATCCAAGTCTCCAGGACAATTAAACTACCTCAGCATTCATCTGGAACCAAAAACGTAAACAGCTCTCCAGTCAAACTCGATAGTGCTTTAGAGACATTAAGCTACCAGTCTACTTTATCACACTCATCTGTGAACTGCCATTCACCCAGATTCCCCTCATCTCTAATCTTAACCAGTTTCCTTATTTATCCCATTAGCCATTCCGCTGCTAATTTAGCTGAACACTATTTAGCTTTAGGCATATCTTTAAATTAAAAATCTTATAACAAGTTCTGCAGCTCACACTTTAACACAATTATCAAAAAGCTTTATGTTCCTCCCTTGTTACCACACGTTTCTCCAAACTTCTCAGGTTATACACCAAATACATGTATTAGATAATGACCCCAGCTGGGATTGCAACTGGAACCACAGGGTTTTCCACTGCACACTGAAAAGCCCAGGTTTGGGGTTTCTAATCATTCATTTCTCTCCGTCCATAGCTCTACCCATCTCATACCTTCTTGCCCACCAATGGCAGGGTTTGGGCCCGTCCGTGAAGCTGAAGAGAGGAATAATCTGCACTTCCAAGAAGCCATCTCCTGCGGCACAAATGCTGCAGAGAAACTTCAGACTGCAGTGGTACAGCAACAGAGGTCTGGGGGAGGCAGGACTCACCTTTTGATTCACAGCGGAACCAGCTGTGGGAGCCCAGTCAGGTGCAGCTTGGCAACGCTTAGGGTACTCATGGTGACTTGTATATCCTCACCTGATGCACTAGAGCATTATTTATGCTTTTAAACAACAAGTTGTTCAAAAGCCAAAGCCACAGAACAAAATGAAAGTTTGGGAAAATCAGAAAGTAGTGTCAGGGTTTCCTTTCAGGACGAGTGACAAAGAATTCCATCTGAAGTGGTTTTCCCTTTGGCTTTAACACGAACTGTGAGCTTAGCCCTTGAGAGATCATCTCTGAGCCAGCTTTTACAGGAGGATACAACTATAGCGTAAGCCCTGAGGAATTAGCAGGCTCCATCACCATACCACTAATACAACATGAATGAATCATTCCTGTGCTGCAAGTTTCTCCCAGGTAAGCAGAGGCAATGACACTCACCTTTGAAAAGAAGTTTCTGATCAGCAATATGGAGACATAACACTGAAAATGATGAATAGTTTCTCTGCAAGGGGCACAGGATTAGAAACTAGAAACTCTCCTAGGTGCTTCATATTCTCAATGGAGAAACACCAACGCTATTTCCAATGGATGGCATGTAAAGGTTGCCGTGAAAAACGCAAAATTAAGCCTCAGTGCATTGGCCTTTCCCTTTTCCAAAGATGCATAGGACAGAACTCCCCAAAATCTTTAAAAAGGGGATTTCAGCACTTCAGATACTCCTAACATACCAAAGCATAACCCCTATGTGTAAGACTCCTGCTGTGTATCAACATCACTGTTGAGTATCTAGAACTAAAAGCAATTTAACTCACAGAAGTAAAACTGAAGATTATTTCTGGTTTCAAACGTTTCTCCTTTCAAAGAATCAATTTCCTCACTCATTATTCCAATCCCAGCACTTCTGCTGCTGCCTATAACTGCGTAAAGATGCTTTAAAGCCTTAATTCATTTTGCAGTTCTAAATAGCTTCCCTTAATCGCTCATGTCAAACACCTATTCCACATTCCTGGAGAACGTATAAAACAATCCTGTGCTGTCAGGAGGAAAAAAATCCTTAGCATTCAGATCATTAACTGCATGCAAAC
>JAOEHX010012461.1:0-20182 GCA_025448015.1 Bolborhynchus lineola
AAAGTCTGCTCTCTTGAAGTCCAGGGCAGTGAGCTTGCTGCACGCTCTTCTCACTGTCCTGAGGATCTCGAATTTGACCCTTTCGTGATCACTGCAATCAAGGCTGCCCTGGAGCATCACATTTCCAACCAGCCCTTCCCTGTTGGTGAGCACAAGGTCAAACATGGCACCTCTCCTTGTCGGCTCCTCTATTACTTCTAGAAGTGTCGCACAGTGAGTACAGACTACAGTTTGTTTACTTACTTGGTCCCTGTTTTAACGCAAAGTCTTAGTCACCCCCCTTAATAATAAAGCCATTATTACTATTTAATACAAGTAATAGGATCATAATTGTTATTGCTAATTAATAAGTGAAAAGTGATGGGAGTTCTCAGATGCTAGAACCTGTTTCCAAGGGAGAAGAGAGTGAATTGGAATAGCTAATATCATAGCACCACTCAGTGTTCAAATTGGATATTTTTGTAATCAGTACATTTTGTAACAGGTGTGTTGCCACCTGAAGAATCACAGTGATTGTATTATTTATAATCTTCTTAGTCCTACACATATGACAAAGTGCAGCTTCCTTCAAGTATACCATAAGAAAGTAAAGTATGGATATAAACATGCGCTGAACATAAACATATTGGAAGAAAAATATCTAGTACCTATCTTGATAAAAATGAGTCAAAATGGAAGCCTTAATAGACTTGAAATCACTACAATTTGTTACCAGCATCTCTTCTCCAAAAGCCAAGAAAAAATTTCTGACCTCTATAATCCTGTAGTTCCTCATTCATTTCCTACTTACAGTATATCATCCTGAAGGACAGAACAGACTTACTGTCTGCCCACACTTCCTGCCAAATGTTAGACTGTATAATGTGCTAACTTTTCATTCATGGACATGATTAGCAAGGAGATGGTCGGTAATTGGTTTCAGAAAGTCTAATCTCTTGAATCATATTTCGAGCTTGGCATATGGCCATGCTAAAGTCACAATGCTTGTATTAATGTGATAGTTTCCTCACAAGGACTGGATATATGTGAAGTTAAAATGACCAAATTTTCTTTCCAGAGATCCTTGTTTCTGTCAGTCGTGAAATATGCTGTCTCAGGAGCTGCTTCACTGCTGCCTCTGCAGTAAGCCAAGATCACTGACTTCCTCAATGCCTGTCAACAATCAGAAACAATTAATTTTTAATTCAATTTATTTAAATGTACTTATATTAATCGTCCCTTCCTCTCAGTCAATAGTTGTCATTTTTCTTTAAAAATTGTATCATCAGGCTTCACAACTTACACTGTCCTGTTCGGTGTTTTTTTATGGCATTATGCTGTCTACATTCTCCTGGTTTTCTTTAAAGTATCTCCTCCTGTATTTTAAGGTAAGCTATTCAGATGGCACCCTACAGGAGAATTATAATGTGTGTGAACTCATTCTGCCGTGACAGTGGTCTACGAGTTCAACATCAAATTCAATGCAAAAAGGGTATTAATGATATGAGTCAATATTACCATAGAAAATATACAAGCCAAAATATGACGTATGTGAATAAATAGTAATAAAGCCAAAAGTATCATGTCATGAGACACTGCTGCAGCAGCCTCATGAATTACTGGTCTAGATTCAACTGATTCTGCAACGCTGTTGCATCAAACTGCTTACTAATTGTGGAAGGTAAAGCATTGCTGGCTCTGTGATTCCTCTGCTCTTCCACAGTATATCTTCTATTGGCTTGTGCCACAGAAGTAGTGGACTGTATCACTGAAGTATTAAGGTATCTCAAAATCTGCCAATGAACTAGAATATGGCTATGAAATTATCTAACTTTAAAATATACCAGAAAAGTAAACAGCACTCAAAAATTTGCAGTTAAAACTTTTCCTTCTGTACATCTATTTCGTTTTAAGCAAAAATTAACTTCTTGCTATGCAAAGCAACCTAGATGTAGTACCTGAAAGGTCTCACTAAGCTGCAGTGTCACTGGGATCAGAGGCTATACTGAAAATACTGCTTCAAGACAGTGAGCTGAATTAAGGGAATTGAGGTACCGCTTTTACTCTTTCATCCTCTTTCAACAGCCCACCAACAATGGCCTCCTACTTCTCGTTGAAGATTTGCATTTTAGTGGAATTGTCATCCACAAATACAGCATGTTTACAGACCACTGAATTCAGCTTCTTGTGGACTATAAAAAGTATTACAGAAAATAAGTATTTCTAAAGCACATTATTTATTTCTGAATGAGTATTGCTTCTTTTGTCTCCATATGAGTGACTGAGCCAGCCCTGTAGAGGGATCAAACTAAGGATTTAAGGCAAAATGTCATTGGATTGCTCAACTCTTGAAACATTTGATTATCAGTTTACACTGAAAACACATTTTTTGCCACTCCATTATAAATACCAGAAAAGGTGAAGTGGATGGAAAAATGTATTTTGTATAAATATCATAACTTGTACTTAGCCAGGTGTTTGAAGACTGGATCCCATTCTGTCTGTTCCAAGTAGAGCTATTATCATCAGTAAATATCTGCAGACCATCCAGTTCCTTTAGAGAAGCTCGACAGATAGTTTTTTATGCACTTACCACCCCACATATTTTCCAGATTTAAAATTATTTGTTCTATTATTTTCTTACCCCCTTCCAGTTTGTTATTCTTTCAGCTGTGGGGGAAGTAGAACTATTTTCTACAAATGGGCTCCCTAAAACTGCATTTGTTTGTTAGAGGAGCTCCAATGGCAGCTTTCCATTTCCCTTCCTATAAAGCAAAAGGTAAAAAGTGTTACACAATGATAAGCAACAGAAAAATACATCATTGATTCAAACTGCTCCTTAGGCGATTCCTTTTACACTTGGACACAAGTTATTCACATCTTTAGATATTTAAAAGATATAAGGTTACTTTCAATCTCCAGTACTTTCAATGTTACCAGTGAATACAGATGTTTAAAAACATTTAAGCCTTGGTTAAGCAATTCATTAGCACACTAACATCTAAACCATTCGGCTTAATTTAGAATAATAACAGGAAAATTAATACAGTATTTCGGTATTATAACTGATTAGTTCAGAATGCATTATAGCACCACATCTTTCTGGAGTATGACCTTGATTTTACATCCACCTTTCCAATCACATTATATTGGCATTCCACGTGAAAAAACTGCATTGCTGCAAATGTCATTATACCTGTGAAGATGGAATATGAAAGACTGGAAAGTTGTGGATAACTGAAAAATATTAGTAGCATTTTAATTGCCATTTAGAAAGCACTTTTAAGTAGAAATAAACAAAAAAAATATATATTTTTAACAATAAGTAAGTTTTTAGTGGGAAATTAAGAGAATATTTCTACTCATAAAATGTTATGCCTAAATCTCCCTTTCACAACCACATCAATGTAGCCCTTTATCTCAGTTTCTAAACAAAACCAGAGTAATACAGATAAAGTTGAATCTACTTTATGTATATGAAATGTACACTTAATCTCTAAGAAAATGTTATTAAATTATATTAAAAATTAATGTGGCAAAATACTAGGTACTTTTTTTTATTTAAATCAAGTCTTTCCCCAGCTATCCACTTTTATTAAGTATTGTTTTCCCCAAAGGTTGACTAATTTTTCTGCATCACTTCCAATTGTACTTGCACAATTTCTATCTGTGACTGAAAGAGAAATCTAATTGTTGTTGAGTTCAAAGGCAAAACTGCTCTAAAGAGCAAGATTCTCACAGAAGCATCCTATGAAGAAATGAAGTGCTTATTTCAAATAAAGTCTCTACTTTATGAATCGCATGTTTTATTACTTTTCCACCTACTGTAGTCTGCGTTGATTTGTAAAGAAAACCACGTCGATTAAGCCCATAGAACTTGACAGCCTTAACAAGACTTTGTGCCCACACTCTCCATGAGAGGGCACTATTATCTAACAGCTGATTTTAACACAAAAAAAAAAAAAAAAAAATAAAATAAAATACCCTTCTAAAAGCTTTAGGCGGGGAGAAAACCCTATGTGGAGTTTAGGGGGAGACAAAGCTATTAAATTATCTTAATTGTCATTTTATTGCTGATAAGGCCAATCTAACCTAAAGCATGCATTAAATTTATATTGATGTTTTCCTAAAACAACTTTGTTGAAATTTCCTCTTAATCTTGAAGTTAAAATAATGTAATTAGGTCACCAGAATTACAAAGCCTTTTTTTGCATTGCCTAGTAAAATAGGTTTATTGAACCAAGATAGACTTCCTAACAGAAGCAAGAGATTCTAGCTAACACATCATTAAGCAAGAGCATCCCACAACCAGCTTTGTTTCATATTCTATTACCATAGTAAGGTCAGGTTTTCTTATTTTGTCAATAGAGAACCAATTCTGACAAGACTGTTAGCTACTATGTCTGGCTCTGAGACTACTAATATGTCTGTGATCATGTCAGTGATAATATTTACTTGGTAAAAAGTTTGTAAACAGTGAATAAAACTATTTCAGTTATAAAGTGTCATCTTGAAATTGCCATGAAGATGTCTATCCATTTGCTAGGGTGTCCAGAAGGAAGGAATGCCATTTAAAATTGTCAGAAATATACTTATGTGTGCGTCTGTTGCAAAAAAACTATTGCTCTGCCAAGAAATTTTAACATTTTCACTCCTCTTGTCCCATGCTATTTACAACATAATAATTTCCATTTACAAGAAATTTACACTGGTTCGAACTTCCAACTTGGAGGAATACTGTCATAAAGAAAATATACTTTGGTTAAAACGATATGGCTACTGAATCTTCAACAAAAACAATTATTGTTTAAATATTAACACACATTAAATTGTACTATATAACAAAAAAAAGGTACCTTTCAAAGAACTTGTTTTAAAAATTTTGCTGGATCCACTTCAATTTATCATTTTTCTAGTTCTAAAGACATCACACATTTTAAAAACACTAAATATGTGTGAAATATGGCTATGTTTGGAATGGAAAACTTAATGCAGCAGTAAGAATGTCTATCTAAGACAGATGTTTAACAAGATGAAGGGTTTTCTAGAGTACATCTTTCACAGGTCACTGATTAGATATTTATGCAGACTACTATAAGGGGAATGGCAACATAACCAACTAGGGTCCAGGAAATTTCTGTTTGTGCATTGCCAGGAAAAAAAAGTACTGGTGGCCATCAAAGTTATGCAAAAGGGAAATAATCACCAGAAGAATTTCAGCATCAGACCTGAAGCTATCTACACACTGGGTTTGTGTCTTTAGAAAGAGATTAACCTCCCCTTAACTCCTAAAGAAATATTTTTAATAGTAATATCCAAATAATTGACCTGTTAAAGTATTTCACGGTGCTGGTGACACTCTGCTTTGCTTTTCTGTCTGTTTTGTAGGTCTCTAATTAGTACCAGATTTCCTGTGCAAACTGAACACAGCAAACCTGTTCAGAACAATGGGAGTAGGCTTGAAGAAGCTGTAAGTACAGCTATAGGGGACAGGCTGCAATGTGTAATCTTCCAGCATGCTGGCAGAAGCTGAAGTGCTCTTCCCAGAAAGGCTGAACACTATTATTTTCTAGCAACAGACTTGTTTATATGAAGGAGGCAGTGGGGTTTGGTTGTCTGTTTTTTCCCTCGTGAATCTTTGATTTGACTTACTACATTTTTTCCCCCACTCAGGGTGTGATCTTAGCACAGGCAGTTTGAACAGACATTCTAAACAGGCACTTCAGGCTGTTCCAGAACAAAAGGTCCTTCACGGGCTTGTGAAGCCTGTCATTTGCATTGTCTGGCTTTCTTTTGACTACACTTAACCAGGGACTAACTTTTCCCGTCTCCAGATTTAATGTCCTTAAGATCAGACATCATTTATTGTTATCATCTCCTGAGAACAGTAACACAAATGGGAAGAATCCCTGGAATAATGAGACAAGCACAAGCTTAGCACCAAGATAACACAAATTGCTAACAGAAGATTATCTACAGCTCCCTTCTGACTAGTGCTGTTCCTTCTAGTCGGGGAGGGGGGTGAGGTGGTGGTGGTGCGGCTCTGCTTTCTCAGGCTATGATCTCAGGATAACTCCTTGAGTCTGAAGTCATCTTCCTCTGAGAAGATCTACTCCTTGCTTGGAACCTGTCTATGTCACATGTGCAGAAACACACAAAGCAAACTCCAATGCGTGTTTTGTCTAGGTACACTGATGAAAAATCTCTCCCTTCTCATTGACTTTTAGAGGATGGAAACCATTAGGGAAAGGACTTATGTTAGCTGCCCTTTCTGAAAGAAGGGTAGGAGCTGAGATAGAAATGCCCCCAACATTAATTGCAAGGGTGAAAAACATGCCTGGTTCTGAAATGGGAAATTGTTAGAAATTCCTACTGACTGACGCAAAGCATTTATCAGTGTTTCCTATACAGAACACTGTAGGCAAGACAAGTTGTATCATTACTTTGTTATCAAACCAGTAAACGCATTGCCAAGCCCACTGTTTATTAGTTCATACCCAGTATTATATACAAACTTCATTTTTGTTGATTTTTGCAAATCTATAGTTCCATGTGCTTTGCTCTGCGACAAGTGCATTTCTTTCCTTAAAACTAATCTGATGTGTAGCTATCGTCTTGTCTCCATGTACACTCAGATTCTGACCCTAGTTAGAGATGCAGCTGCACTGAAGAGTACATTATTACTTCTGAATTATGTAGTGTAGCTAACTTTTAAGAATTTCAGCCATTTGTATGAAATACCAAAGGAGACAAATAGGAATCACTCCCTGAACAACTTCTGTTGAATAGCAGAAAAACATCACTTATTTAAGAAGAATAAAATGGAAAAAAAAACCAACAAAGGCAGTCATTTCCATGCCATAAGTCACAGACATAATTCACAAGAAAGGAAACTTTAAACATCCTACGTAAATAGAACAGTAAATGTGTTGGAAATGGTTTTTAAATGAGAGTGAAGATAAAATGACTTAACCTTGAATTGTAAATTCATTTTTAACCATTATTTTTAGTGTCATAGATTATTTACTATTTCTTTTCAGAAGATGCAGGTTGTCTCTGTTGAATTTTAGGAATAAAATTACTGATTTCCAAAGGAAAATCATTTTCATTTCAGCTAATACCTCACTTAAGGATTATAAGTCCCAACAGCTGCAATTAAGTGCCAAGAAATCTGCAAAATGACAGGAACTTTGTGTCCCAACTATGTTGAGCTAAGAAACAGTTTCTTTAGATGCCTGTTCCTCGTTGGAACTATTCAACTCACAACTCTTGTTGATAGGGAAAACTGGCACTGACATTTATGCGTGTGAATTTGACCTCTTAATTCTGAGACTATACCTTTTCTAGACTCATTGACAAGCTTTCCCTCCTCTCCTTATGCTTACATAATAAAAAACCTAGGGCTGTACTTTCGGCATAAAAATAAGTAAGCTTTAGGGAACTTACTTTGAGTTTTTAAGGGGTATTTAAACTATGAAAAAATATCTACGACACAAGAATAAGGCCAGCAGCAATTGACAACCAAGACTGGGGTATCAGTAGTAGCTGAGATACTGCATTTTGTTCCCTTCTGTGTGTTTTATTTCCATCATTTTCCTTGTTATAATTTAAAAAAAAAAAAATGGCTAAACAACCGCATGTGTAATACAGTATTTACAGTAGCAGAACGTAAATGCTAATAGACTAACAAACTTAGTACTACTAGCACTACGGATGTGAAACAAATTATTTGTGACACAGAGGCTTTTTCTTTCATTCAGGAAGAAAGAATTCAGAAGAACATGCAAAGTACCCAAGTTACCCATGATGCCAGCAAACAGTTTTCGACAATCTACTTCATTTACTTTTTTCTCCACGGAGCTTTTAGTACTCATGGAAGGCATTGAACTGATTTTCCTGGAGATAGAAAACTCTGATTTACAGCAAAGCAAGCTTTCCTTATCTCCAGGATAAGGGATGGGGGAGGGACCTTGGGGAAGCATATAGTTCAGTTTCAACACTCACTCATTCTAACCAGAGATCAAAGATATAAATGGTGATGGTTCTTTTCATGTCCACTGGAAGCTGACCTGCATTACAAAAGTAGTGGCACTGTATTTCTCAATGCAGCAGCAGGCTGCAGTGTTTATCCCATCTATCTTTAATGTTACCTTGAGTGCTTCCACATATGCATTACAGCTGACAAGAGTATAACAGCAGTGCCATAAGGAGAATGTCAATAATAATAAAAAGTCAAATTTGACCTACTTACCCAGAGATTAGTAGTATCTTATTTTTGAGCAGGAAAAATTGATGGCACACCTTATCTACATAAGCAAGACAGATAAAAATAGCAGGAACTTGACAGATAACCTGAAAGGACTGCTATAAAATACAGATTTGAAGGAAGGTGAGAGAATAAGGTAGTGAAGACATAGCTCCTTCCTTGGGTTATGTCTTTCTTCTCTCCAGCACTGAACATTCAGAATTCTCACTTTGTTCTACTCAATGCAGGCAGTAGGAAAGGATGCGATGTGTTAGGATGATTGGCTAAATAGCGCCTGTGAGGCCTTACTGACCAATAGCATGTGCCAAATTTGAACTTTGCCATCCCTTATGCGACTGCCAGATATACTGTGTTAAATACTGACAACTAATTACTCTCATCACTCCACTAGATGCACATGTTGATGGCACAACCATTGTGGTTCTAATGAGGTTAAAGTACAACTGTTACATTTTTGTTTGTTTGTTGTGCTAACTATTCCAGCCCATTCAATATTATCAAGATAAAGTGTTTGCCTTCATATAATAGATCTAAGCTTTCATCTGTACAACACCCCTCCCTGCTCTTAGGGATTCTCAGCAACTGGAAATCCTGACAAGTACATTTATTTGCTATTAACCCGATCTTTCAGAGGGAACACACATAGATGAAAAGCAGTCTCTCTGACCATGAAACAAAAGGGGGTTCTCACATTAAAGGAACCAAAAGCAACCAAGTCTGTTTCATAAAAGGATTATGCTTTTAAAGGCCTAAGTGTAGGACAGTTGTTAGCTGTTTTGAGTTTCCTCTTAGTGACTATAAGATGAAAGTCTTGAGAAAACTTAATGAGACACTATTTCTTAGCTCATTCTCCAGTAGGAATTTTCTTTTCCTTTTTGCCTTTTTCTTTATAAAGCAAGGGCTTTATAGCCTCACTTTTGTTTCAGGGGCTGAAACCAGACAGAAAAAATGGAGCATTTGCACTATGAATATAAAAAGAACTAGATCTTCAAAAGGAATTGCTGTGTTGCTGAAGAGCTTATCTTTTACCTGAGCATCCAGATTAATATCAAAGGATTATGACTGCTGAGATACAGTTAGCTGAAACCAGGTCTTTTTTCTTTTTTTTTTATTTTCTTGTGCAGAAAGTTGATTCAAACATTCTGAACGGAGCAGCAGTAATCTTTGATCTGTTTTATGGACTTCTGTCACTCACAAATCAAAGAGTTCCCTTCCTGGTTCCAAATGATAAATTCCTCTTATCACTGAAACTGTATTATTTTTGCAGAAAGAACTGTATTTATAAGAACATATTTATAAGAACGTAAAGCTAAACAATACTGCTTCTGCTTTCAATACAGTATGAAACTTTGAGTACACTGTGTACTTGAGTTGTACATGTACAATCGTTTGAGTACATCACGTTGCTGTACTTCGGCAGTAGGCAAAATCTATGGTGCAAGTCTGAGGGGACAAACCAGGAGGAAGACTGGAAGGAAAAGATAAGTAATACACAAATTTGTTGGTAGGAACGTTTTTTTATTTGCTTGGTTGTTTGGAGTTTCTTTGTAGGAAATAGAAGTTACAAAAAATCAAACAATTCCATGTAATTAGGAGCCTTTCTAAGAGTTCAAAATGGATCTGGGCAGAGTTTTCAAGTTTCATTCTGCTAGAAAAATTTTCATTCTGAATCAAACGGAAAACCTGGAAATTGTGAAGCATCTGATCAGTAGGAAATTGAGGATGTCTGATTTGTTTTCATCTCATTTCTTTTCATCACGCCCCATCCCATCTTTGGAGCTCCTTCTACTGATTTGATTCCTGGCACCCATTAATATCTACTAGCAGAGTTTCTGATCCTGGAAAAAAAAAAAAAAAAGAAAAGCACTACTGAGCTCCTAGTATGTCTGTGATCCCTAATCTGCAGAACTCTGCATCCTTAAATGCAACCACATCACAAGCAGGAGTGCTAAGACACCTTAGAAGAAGGCAGCCTACAAATGGAGAACAAATGAATAAGACAAGGCTAAAGATGCAAGAATCTTCACTTTAATATCATGGTAGCAGGAATCCTCCAAGCACTATAAGTTCTGGGTTCAGGCTTCTATGCTGGGACAGTTCTTGAGTTTTTGCAGTAACTTCTAAGTAGTGGTACATGCAGAATCTGCTGAGCAGGCAGAATGCAAATCTACTTACAGATTTACCAAATAAAACCAGGAACAAAAGAAAAGCCTCAAATCTCTGCAGAAAATAATACAATGTCATTCACTCCCAATGGCTCTGATAAACAGAATATAATCATTAGTTTTATTACAATGGCCTCACAAGGTAGGATAAACCAGCTTCTTAAAAGCCATATTATTCAGCAACACATTTTGATTTTGATGTTTTCCCTCCCCAGCAATTCAGACTCCATAACATCCACTGTCTGTTTAACAGAAATGGACTGTCTGATGATGGACACTTTTAAACTGAGTTAAATTGACTGTACATACAGCTGTTTAAACACTGAAGGCACTGAAGCAACTGCTTAAGTAACTTAAGCAGTTACTGCTAAAGGTACTGCGTTGTGACTCAAACTCTTAACTAGGAAAGAAGTTACGTCTCTTATATGATTTTGATGAAACATACATACTGAGACAGAGTTACAAGGTGGGTTCTTCTATAAATATTGTTTGTAGAAAAATTAGTGAGAATTTATACATTTTAAGTCCATTTGGATAGCATTTTCCCCAGGGTTTCCAGGTCTCCATTGTGAATTTTTCATAATGCCTATATTCAAAATTTAAGGAATGTGATCTACCTGGAAAGGAGAATAAGTATATTAAGCTACAGCAAAAAACCCATTAGATTGTAACCTGCTTATGATATAACATTCTTCTAAAACAGAAACGGGCACATTTTATTTTGTTACCTGCAGAAATCAGAACTGTTTTGAAGCAAAACGAGTCTTCACAGAAAAACATTCTTGTTCTTTCATATTTCTGGTGAAAAAAAATAAATCAAAGTTAAAAACTCTGTTTTATTTTCTTAGAGCATAAAGAACAGAATTACAAAAACAATTCAGCACTAACTTCTCAGAATTTCTAATGTTTTGAACTTCACCCTGGAAATCCCAGCTGTCATTTCTGATCCTTGTTTTCCTTCGCTGCTTTTTTAGTTTGTTTGGGGATTTTTTTGGTTGGTTGGTTGGCTGGCTGGTTTTGCTGGTTTGTTTGTGGGTTTGGGTTTTGCTGGTTTGTTTGTTTTGTGGGGTTTGTTTGTTTGTTTGTTTAAGTTTGAGGCTTTGTTTGTGTGTTTAAAAAGCCAACTCCTTATTTCAGATTGCATTATCTGGTGATTATGTTCAAATATCTTGTAGGAGACAACTGCTAAAGTAGCTTTTATCTTCCCTTCTCCCACAGTAATTCTTCCATTATGTCTTGTATAGCAGGGCTGCTTCTGTCATGTCATTTGACTTGTAGTAAAATAACCTGAAAATGGAATCTTGCAAGAGAAGGAAGACACTAGGAAGACCAGTCTTCTTTAAGATCAGGACTAAAAACACCTAGCTAAGAAAAGAGCCTGTGGTTTAAGTTTAGCAATATTATTAACAGCACATATTTTTGAAAACAACTCAGAACAAATGCTGGTTTTATTACTTTCAAATTCCTCACAGGAACACAATGACACAGAATTCATTCTCCTACTCTGTGGTATAAATGATGACCCTCCATTAATCACTAGGTTTTACAAGTTTTTTTGCACGAGTAAACTGCACAAGGTTGTTTCTCTGTATGGTTTAAATAATAATGAAACAGCATTCTATGAAAGATACAGTTTCTTGATTTGTTTTGCTGTCATGAAATGGCTAGCTACATGGAAAATATATGCAGTTTGTCAACTTGCTTTCCTGCTTCAAAAGATGTAAATGCAATTCTTTCTGATTATTGCAATAGCAAATGTCTTTGCTTTTAATCAGAAGGGGTTATGTAGTGTTTAGCTATAAGGACAATAAATGGGCATGAAGAAACCAACTCTCTGAAGCAGCTTTGTAAATGTTCAGTATTTGAATGTCACCTTTTTTACGTTAAATAGTTTGGAATATAAATGAAAATCTCTAATATGACATCTGCATAAAGACTAGTATTGCTAGCAAAATACATATCCCCATTTTTTGGTTTTTAAAGACTCAAATTCACTAAAATACAGTACAATTGCAAGTAATGAATAGTAAAGATAATATTGACAATTCCAAGTATGAAATTCACAGATTTCAAAATTTATCAAATTGTAAAATTATCAATTTGTTTAATTTGAAATTATCAAATGGTTTCTCATTGGTGGCATAGTCAAACAGATGTGATGTGAGACATACAAAGTACTTTGTAGTCATTGTACTTGGTCATACACTATAACTTCAAGTGGACAAAATGGCACCTTGGGAAGACTGAAATAATAAGATCTGCAGTGAAAATGGAATAAATTCATAAAACTCATAGTGCCAGTCTCATCATATTATGAGAAAATAATAAATTAATATTGTGCCATTTCTATCCCCCCTTACAATCTGTCACAATCATGAGGTGTAACAGTCTTTAGTACACAGAATTGATAGGATGCTAGTCAGTCCCAGTTCAGTCTGAGGCTTTTGTGAAAAATCTGGTAAGAAAAAGCCCATTATAAGCATCAACTTGAATTATCATTTTGAGATCTCATATAGTATGTTGAAATATGGTGGTACTTTGTCACAGTAATAGTTGTAAGAATGACAGGCATTGCAGACAACACTAATTTGGTTCTCCTTGCATTCTGTAAAGATAGTAAGAATGGCATTGTTTTCAGGGGTGAAGAAAAAAGAACTTGTTAAATTTATACATGTCAAACCTTTCAGCCTTGCAATCACCTTTCCCATAATGAGCCAAAGCAAACAGAAAGAAACTGCTTTGAAATGAGGTAAATAGTCTTAACAGCTTTTCAGAAACACATAAGACAGCTGAAATTTGGTACATAAAACTAATGGTGCACTGCTGATTCCCAGCTGCAGAGCAGACAGATGGCAGCATACGGCCATACATTTGTGAAATGATGTGGAATTTCAACACTGACCATCTGAACCAGGATCCCAGGGGCTCACAGGAATTCTGTACAAGTTTGAAAGTGAGACATGGTGTCTCACCATGGGTTCATGGCCTACTTGGAGGTAAAAAGAAAAAGAAAAAAGGCTGTTCAATGTCTTTACTGGTACCTTCTGAGAATAAAAGGTAACTGGAGAACAGATTGCAAAAAGAAATTACAAACTTGACATGAAACAAAAATGCTGCTTGTAATACCCCACATACATAAGAACAGCTGTATTTGTAATTATGGTTCTTTTTAAGTGGGATATCTGTCTGCATATGGTCTTATGAAAAATTATAAAAGTAGAATAACATATGGTTTCATTTTGAATCCATACATTTACATTTAAAGGTTTGTTTTAATTAAAAAATTTTGAGTGTTGATACAGATTTTCAGTAATTTCAGTGCCTCATGCATCTAAAGCAGGAGTACATGCTGGTGACATTTCAAATAAGAAGGACACTTGCAAGCATGTTTAGGAACACCACATGAGACTGTCAGTATTCAGTACAATTTTGGCAAGAACTTGCTGCAGAAACTATTGATAACTCCTGTACGGGCAACTAGCAGGTATGCAGAAGGGTTAGATATTACCAGTGCCCTCAGTGAGAGAAAGACTAGAGCCTGTCCCATACAGATAGGACAGAACTGTTACAAATATTTAGTTAAAAAGTCTATCTCATTCAAAGGCAAAAATAATATAGAAAGCCTTAATAAGTTAAGATCCATTATTTACAGTATTCAAAAAAACCCAACTACTGAAATGTCCTTTTGATATTATAGAGCTTTTTCATGTATTGAATGTGATTTAGATGGCAATAGGTATGTAAGTATTCACATGATATAAACATATGATAATTTTTCAGATTTGCACACATGGAGTGCAGGATGAAACAGACAGCCTGAGATTCCTCTTCTAAAAGCAATCTTCACAAAAAGAAAGACAGCTAGAAATAGCATTTTCTGTTTTGTTTTCCATCAGTTTTGGTTTCAGCCCAGTGACCTGGCTGTCTGTTTAGACACTTAAGTCATCACAGTAAATACATCATTGCTTACTGTGTATGGAAGAAAGAAGAAGAAAGACTATGTAACCTATTGCTACAGCTGTGTAACAATCAAGAAGAAGAAAATCTGGTTTCAATTGCACAGACTACAGTGGTTTACAGCTACTGTGCTGTTTAGGAGTTGCCTTTGGGAATAAACCTATTCTATGGTTTTGGATATCAGGGTTAAATTACTTTTATTGCTTTGGGAATCTTCATTCTTAGACACTGTGAAACTGTTTCACACTTGCATAAGATTTGGAATGAGTCCTAAGCTAATTAATCATCATGGTGTCATTTAAACTATCCAGCTGAATTTAATGCTAACTAAAGGCTTTGTCAATTTGTTTGCCAGAATGCAGGCAAAATACAGGCAGCAATGTCAGGAGCTGAATTCCTGTGTCTGTGTGATTTGATAGGTTGGTTATATTTTTAAGCTCTTTTTTTCTTAGCTTGTAATTTACATTTGTAGGCATCAAAAAAACATTTCATCTAGTACTTAACTTCCAAGTTCTGCTACTCAAGTTGCCTTTCCTAAGTCACGTTTTTCAAAGGTAACTGCTGTTGCTTTCTGCTTCCCACTGACATGTAGCACAGCTAGCTGGATTTCAAAGCTTTTCTAGGTGAGCATGGTGCTCTGAAAGCTCTTCATAAATGGCAGCAAAGGGTTTCTCAGGGTGCCCTCTACTACTGACAAAATCATGCTTGGAAGAAATCACTCTCTGTGCCTACCCAGATTTCCAAATTGGACATGAGTGGCTGCTTTACTCAAATACACTGCTGAAATCAATACGTCACCTCTTTCCTTATCTTTTAAATAGGCATAAACTCTGAACTGCAGGATGGGCAATTCAAATGCACAGTGAAATGGGTTTAGATGGTAGGAAGAATCCAGCTGAGGCTCCTCCACTATTAGCTTAAATGCATAGGCTTCTGCCTCATAGCAGCATATACTCAAAACCTGTTATGCATATTGATGTCATCTATGTCCATTTTTACATTAGCGGTAATTTGTGAATTCTTACATTTTACTAATAAGCATGGCTTCAGGAAGATAAAGCAGGCGAGGTAGAAAGGTAAGGAAACTGCCTGTATGCCCAAATTGCAGAGGAGATAGAATGGGTATACACAGAGCTGAAATAATATGACAGAACAGAAAGAAATCCAAAGCAATAAGAACATTAGTTGGATTAGCCACTAAAATTATTCAAAGTCTATCTTATTTCTATCAGCATATCTGTGTAAATGAGGGATAGAAAGGTGGTCAGATTTTCTACAACAAAGCTTTCACTTCCCAAATTCCCTTCATTTAGGCCAGTTCCACCAAAATAACAGGAGGGGAGGGACTCCATATTCTGTGGAATATGGAATTGGTCAAGGTGACACTTTTGGATAGAGCTGGAATTGTTTAGCATACATCTGATAAAGTGCATAGTATAAGAAAACAATTTCCATGCTGTTTCTCAGCTGGCAGCTAAATTATTTCTGCCAATCAGACTAATGAATGCACTGGGTTACATTTCTAGTCCTTATTTATATAGTTAGATTTAGAATCCCCTCATAACCTTCCTTTAAATTAATCCCCATTTATATCCTCATTTTAATAGCATACCTCACAGATGCCAATTTGTATTTAAGAGAGCATTCCAAAAATGAACCAGCAAAGAAGCAACAGCACAGAAAAATGTTTCACAAGAGACTATTTTGAAACATAATAATGAAAAAATACAAAAGCAAACTTTTTCATGGTGCAGCTATCATGGTGTAATTCCTGCATGAACTAAAGATTGAAGCAGCCTCTATATACCCCATTATGTGAAGTACCCTAATTTCTTAGGAGGGCTATGCGGTGGTTCAGATGATAATGCTGCAATAGCTTTGCTTAATTTATTATGGCCACCCATCCATATCATTTAAATAATAATGTGTATTTTAAAATAATTGTGCTGATGTGTCACAGCATGATAACATTACCGAAGCTCTGTACCCAACCACTGAAGCTGGCACTGCACAAGAGCCAGCAGACTTTCACATCTCACAGGTCTTTTCCTTGAGTTTAATTGATGAGCATGGCTTCAGTGGCAGTCAGGCAGTGGCAGGATACACAAGCTGTCTGAACAGCATGATAAACAGGGGGCTGAACTGAACTGGAGCAGAAACACATCCTGAAGGGACTAGGTCACCTGCGTAAAAACTAAAATGGAGCTTTCTGCTTGCCATTTGTCCCTATGGCCATCGTCATAATAGCATGCACTTTTTTAAAGGAGTAACATTTTTTCAGAGAACCAACACATGTATTTGCATATATAGAAAAGAACTTTTGCCCTACAGGTTATTTTGGGTAATATAATTTATTTGCTTCTTACTATTCCTCTTTAATAGCATTTCATTATATGTCTGGCCATACTGAAACACTTCTGCCACCTTTTGAAATTCTCTTCACTGTAGGCATCTTTCTGTATGGGTTTACGGCCAAAGCATTTTGTACTTTGGGCAGTATCATGAGTCTTACATCTATATGAATCAAGGCAGGATAGTGAAATATCTGTGCCACTGTTTTGTTTGTAGCAGAAGTTATAGTATGTAAACTACAGGTCAAAGCGATAAATTTAGAGTGAAAACAAAGGGCTGAATTATTTGGTTAGTTACAGCACATAATACTTACTGCCCTAAGGAAATGTGGGAGAATGAATAAAAACTACTTTCCTTCCTTTGATGTTGGGAATTATACATGTTATCATTTTAAAATGGTAGAATCACTCAGCAAGTTTTGTTCTTCTGGCTGTGTCAGCTTTTTCAGTGCCTTGGCCTGAAAGCTATTTTTACAATGTGTTTAAGTGAAGAGGCTGAGTGACAAAGACTGTAGATGACTCTGAAGACAGACTAACAACCATATGTATTTTTTCTGAGTGAGTATTCAGCTATAGTATTCAGTTGTATTTTACTTTATATCCTCTTAAGAGTTTCATATAGCTAGACTAAGAATAAACTGACACAAACTTCTCATGTTTCTGGGAACAGTTCCAAAGTGACCTAACATTTTCAAGCTGTATGAAAAAAATACAATTCACATATTGTATATTTCTTTAATGTTTATTTCAGTGAATGAAATTATTATATATGAATGTTATAAAAATTTTTGAATACTGTAAATAGTTAAAACTGAGAAGAACTTCCTTCTACATTCCCGATATACTTACCCCATCCCACTTTAATAGGAGCAGTATTTTCTCCAGGAGACTTTTCAACCTGCAAAATATAACCATAGTTGAGATTTTCTCTTCCTTTATGTTTATCTTAGTAAAAATGCTATGTAAGCCATAATCATATTTTAAAATTCAGTCTATTGTCCTGGATAATTGTATCATTCTTATTATCACACTATCTAAGAATCTGTTTAGTAGTAAAAGTGATTATAGACTACTCATTTGAAAAGTAGTATATTAAAAATTCAGTCACAAAAAATAGTAAGATACCAAATCTCTTCATTTCCCACGGATTTTTATTATTATTATTATTATTATTATTCCCCTCACTTTATAGTTTGATATGTACAGAAATATTGTACTTACTGTCAGTATCCAATAAAGCATTTTTAAGTGTTTTCTTGAAACTGAAAATCATCAAGTTTGTACCTCAAGAATTTGCAAAGGAAGATGAAGAATGAGCCAAATGATTCCACAGTTAATTAATATTCATTTGTGATATTTTGGCTATCAGCATAAAATGCTTCCAAATTATTAAGAACATTTCATTGTTCTTTTGCAAAAGTGCACACTTTCAGTTTTAGATTCAACATATTTGTGAGCAGTGGTAATTTAAAATAACCCTTCTGATTCAAATCATCCATATTAATTTCACATCTAATACTGTAGGTGTCTTAACCTTGAAGTAATGTCTGTTGATAGAAAAGCTGTAGGACATCTGAAGAAAACATAAAGCCATCAAGGGAATGTTTTTAGGCTCAGGCTTAGGCTGTGCCTCATAACTACATTTCTCTCAAAAAAGAAAACCCCAAGTACTTCTTGCTGCAATCAGCATATATTTTCCATCTCAAATAAGATGCCTTATTTGAATTGCATTTTTGTGTGAGTACTATCACCAACATCCTCCCTTGAGTACAGAGAAAACCATGACTTTTTATATCAGAATTTAATGTCCAGCTTTGTACTAGTGTAACGCTATGTGATTATGATTAATGACCTACCACCTATTGCATTTTTGTAAGGGCTGGAACTTCAGTGTATCAGGTAAAATATTTGCCCCGTTAAAGACAACAATACAATTCCCCTTGACTTAAGTTTCAGACTTTCATCCACTGTTCTTTGATTTCACATTGTTCCTGATTATTCTTTTGTTTGAGTATTCAGAACATGATATGGATAGATGAAAAATATATATTTTAATCTATTAATATTATTTTAGACAAGCTGCAAATAGCTGTTGTTTCTTATAAGTGTTTTTACCATGCTCAAAGAAATCTGGATTTCAAATATCTGTCAAAATCATGTGAAAGTAGCACACTGAGTTGATGCTTCTCTTGTGATACTTTAGATAAATTCATAAATAAATGTATATACAAGTTTCAGCAATTATGTATTCATATATTTAAACATAAAAATGCATTTTGAATATTTGATTGTGCCATGACCCAAAGATTAGAAGTTTAGTTTTTTTCTAAGCCTGAAAATTCTTTAAACACTCTTTTAGAGATCACAGGTATTCACTGGTAATAATGTCCAAACTGTAAAGCTGTATTAGATTAGCTATCTAAGGAAAAATTAAACATGAGCATTTATATTAAACTTTGATGTCTTAGAGGAGAGATCGACTGATCCTGAATCATACTATACTGTAAAACAAGTGCTCAATAGCACCAGAGCAACAATAAATCCCTGCTGTCTAACTACACAACCTCAGCAGCGTCACTAACATATCTATTTCTGTACATAGTACATCGGGATGAGAAGAAAAGTACCAGAGCTACAAAAAACATTTTTACCTGAACTGCCTCATTTTAGCAGGATTTGAATGCTTTTTCTTCCCAATGAAATGCCAGATTTGTCAGGAAAAAAACATATCAAATGACAGGCAGAAATGTGTGCATGTGTGTGCAGTTGACATAAAATAGGCAAAACATACAAACAGTAGTTTGTAACTGTAACTATCACAGAGTAAATTAGCAGCTGAAATTGTCAAAAGGCATACTAAAACCCTGACATCAGTCTTAGAGAAGATATCCAAGGAGGTTTTCAGAATCCCATTTCATGCTTTTAGTTGCAAGAAGTATGTACACAGAGATAAAAAGCTGGCATGTTTCTTCTTCCTTCCAACCTGACCAGCTCAAATGGAATTCTGGCTATCAATAAAACAAAAGGGTGACTGAATTTTTACACTCTTCATGTAAGAGTGAATAATAAAACATAAAGCCCCTATTGTTGACCATGCTCCAAGAGAAATTCCCCCTGCATTTTAAGTTAAATAAATATTTGATGTCATTCCATTTAAAAAATTTTTATATACACTATCATTTTGTAAAAATAATTTAATTTCATTTTGATTAGATGTGCTTCAGCTTATTGTCACATTCATTAACTACATTCACTGCAATGAGACTCTTACGCTAATCTGTTTGTTTGGATTAATTTCCCACAGTCAAAAATTGTAGGAAGAAATGAAGTACTCTTTCTGCAGTTTACGGATATGTTGTCGTGGTTTAGGCCGTAAATCAGCCACGCAGTTCGTTACATGGAGAATCGAAAGAATGCGACTCCCACAGGTTGAGATAAGAACAGTTTAGTAACTAAGGTATAAC
>JAOEHX010012465.1:9898-27139 GCA_025448015.1 Bolborhynchus lineola
ATCAATGAATCTTGTTGTAGTTATATTGATCAATCTGGAAAGATCCTGCAAGATGTTAAAGAAATTTGGAAGCATGAGAGTACTTCATGATGTCTATCAGAATAGTAAGATTTCTTGGTTAGATGCCCTTCTTACATCTTGGGGTTTTAATGGCTGGCTCACATCTTTGATTAAAGGTACTGGAATGATTTTAGTAATAGTCTTGACCCTAGTTATGATTATACCTTGTGTTTTGCAATGTATTCGTGGTATGATTGAAAAATTGGTAAAACAGCTTTGGCTTATTCAAGAAAAGAAAGGGGGAGATGTGGATGATTTCTGGTTAGAGAATGGACATATGCCTGCTGTCAGTGACAGCAACTATCTGCAGCTGGCCATGTAGCACAGGTAACTCCTGGTTACCTCTGTGCAGCCAACCATGGAAAAGAAATAACTCCTGGATAACTGATGAAACAAGAATGCAGGCTTGGAAGATAAGAAGGAGCTAAGATAAGGAGGTTGCTAAATTGGACTGTAAATCTGGCTTGCTTACAAAACCCACACTTTAGGTACTCACAAAACATGCTAACCAATAGTATGTCTGTTACTAAGTGCAGGTAACCAATCGTAGAAAGACATGTAATGCTGGAGCTGTACGCCAAAAGTATATAAACTGTAACTATGCCATCAATAAATGGGCTTTAGTCTAATGATATTGATTCCTGACTGAGTCCTTGCGGCACACGTCCATGCACATGAACTTAATATTTAATGTTCTTTTGTGGAGAGAAAAGACTAAAATCTACACATTCTAGATTGACACTTGCTCCTTTTATAAGTACACATATAAATCTGCTTTGGGTGAATGCATTTAACAGGAACATTTAAAATTGTTCCTAAAACTCCTGACCAAACTCAGTCTTCTTTGGTCCCTCACCCTAAAACCAACTTTCCATCATCAAGACAACAGATGTTAGAACTACAAATGTGCAAAAGACTCCTAGAATACTGGTTTCCTCCATGAAAAGACTACTTCAAAGTAAGTGTAATCTCCAGGAACTGCAACCTTTCTTCCTGGAAAGCCAGGTATTGCCATGCCACAGTAGCCTGACAGACAGGTCAGAACCAGTGTCAAACCCAGAACCTGGCTGAAATACCACACTTGGAACTTGACCGGTGAGTCACAGCATTGCCATCACAGCAGAAAGGGGTCTATGTACAACTGCAACTCAGGTTCAACATTCTTAGCAGTTAGAATAATAGAGTAAATCTACACTGGCCAAATGAGTTCATTTTGGTAAAAAAGTGACCGCCTTTATGGACTACACTTCCCAGGCTACACTGTTCAGCTAGCTACAGATTCCACTCTCTGCTTCTGTGCATTCTTTTTCTTTTGTGCTCTACAGGTTATCTGAAAACTAAAAGCAACACAAGAAATGCATATACAGAAAGTACTTTCAGAAATTCCTTAGTTTCTGCCCACTAGAATATAACCGTGATAAGTGACATGTCTTGACATCTGCTTAGGAACACTTGTGACAGGTAAAATAACGCTTATTATCTACAGGTATCCAATCCAGCAAGTTTCTTCCTAGTCATCACTATATGAAGTGTGCTGTTGCTAAATGAGCTATTTACAAATGTAAACTATGTAACTGAAGTTTTAAAATAAATAGACAGCCTTTACATTAGGTAGCAACCTGACGACAAGGTAACAGATCATCCAGTTACATCTTTCAAAGTGATCTGTGTATGCTGCTCTATTTTTGTTTTTAATGGAGAAAAATCCTTGGCTTGCAATGTGTTCTGCAAGAACTTCCTTGGATTTCTTCGTTTATGCTGGATAATTATGTAAAAACTCTTTAAGTTTTGTTGGATAGTCTGTCATCACTCCAGT
Source organism: Bolborhynchus lineola (assembly GCA_025448015.1). NCBI lineage: Eukaryota > Metazoa > Chordata > Aves > Psittaciformes > Psittacidae > Bolborhynchus > Bolborhynchus lineola. Next base: position 11,775 of record JAOEHX010012465.1, read on the forward strand.
TGCTCCTAGATCAAATGCTCTCTTGTATTCTTGTTCTTCATTCAGTACCCAAATATAAACCTGTAAAATGGGATAGAAAGACAAATTATTCCAGGAAATACTCAAGGAAACAAAAAAGGTGACTTTTGACTTAAAATTATTTCATGTGAGAGATGATGCCAGATATATTTAAAACAATAAATTATGACACTTGGATGCCCAAGACATACACGCAAACACATCCAACTTCTCCCTTGCCCTCCAAATGGAGGCATTTTCTAGTGGTAATTCCAACTCCATTTCATTACTTTCAGAGACTTCAGGTATTTGTATTCAGTTCCTTTGTTAAAAGCCCAGAGCAGGTGAGCAGTTTAGTCGATTTTGTAGGTTTAAGTTTGAAGTGTTTGTGTGCGGATCTCAAAGGAATTGAAAAGAAAGAGTTTTTTTCCAAACATACAATTCTTCCCTTGCAACTACGGAACCGCAAACATAAGAGCATAAGCTACTGCTCAGAAACCAAAAAGCAATGCATAACCTAGCAACACACACAACATGCTGGGGAGAACATAAACCCATCTTAAGGCCATATGTAGCTCGTTCAAGTTCTCACTATGTTAAAAGCACACTTCCTTTCTCTTTGCCACACTGTACCTGAATGCCTCGAGCAGTGAGGTGGTCAAAGAGCGCTTTCCGCATCAGCAGTCTGCAGAAAGGAGAATGATGTTATTTAAGAACTTGAAGCATATATGACATTTTCAATGAGTGCTGATATTCTGTAATAAATTTTTTCATGCAGTATTTAGATTCAATATCTTCCAAAAGAGATTAGAAACATAATCATAGAAAACTTCCAGCTCAAGCAACTCAAGACTGATTAACACAGCACCCAGAAATCTGCATTAGCTATGGATATTTGTATCAACAATTCTGCAGACCAAATCCAGCAGTCTCCTTCATTGTACACTTACCCTGCCCCATATCTGATGAATTAATCCCTTTGCTTTCAGAAGAGGTTTTAACTCTACTGGCCACTTAGGAAATCAAGCTGACAGATGTCAGACACAGAAGAACCAGAAGAAACTAACTGCAATCACATTCAAAGTGTATTACAAAGTTGCCTCTGAAACACGCGTATTCTTCAAATGCAAAGTGTTTCATGTGAGCCAAACAGCATCTCCTCTGACAACATTATGAAACAGTCACAGTCTCATGAAACATGAAAGCTGCATTCTGAATCTACTTGCATGCTAATTAGCTGACCACAGTTAATGACAAACTAAATAGACTAAATTGGAATAATGACCACTTACTGCACCTCAGTATGTTTCAGTTTATGAAAAATAAAAGCATACAGGAACACCTACATAAGATTTGGGTATGATTAATGCTGTACTGACAAAAAAAGCTAGAGGAAACGGAGAAAATAAATACATAAATTCCAAGACAACAAGTAGCTGTAGCAATAGTCTTGGTAGCTTGAGCCAACTGTTAAAATATAGGCAAATAGAAATAAAAATGTAATCAGATACAATCTTACGTGTCAGCTAGCCAGATAATAAATTTCTGGCTTCTTGTCACCTTCTGCGGTTCTTTCAGCCTGTTGAGGAAGAGAAAACAAAAGATTACCAGGGCACACCTTTAAATATTAAGATGTTCCTGCAAAAGGAACATGAAAAATTAATCTTGCAGTTTCTCAAATTAGAACAGCAATTTCACTACGACAGCAGCTTAGAATTGGGTTACACAAGAGAAATGTGCCACATTTAAGAGAAGCAGCAGAGATGGGTACTCAGCAGCATTTTGAGTACAATATGATGAAAGAAGAGCATGTGAAAACTTGTATTTACCCTACTAATGACTTGCTTCTTGGCCTTAATCAGACTAATTTCTTCTCAACAAAGAGGAAGAAAAGTGCAAGACTTAGTTACTTGTATGTAACTGCTCCAAATTACTATCTAGACGGCAAGCTGTAAAGGTATCTGTGTGAAGGCAGTATCCACATGAAATGCTGTAAACAGGCAACACTGGTATACACAGGCATCTGGCATGAACAAGTGAGTAACCTGGAGCTGGACAGAGACAGGTTGACTACAGAGGAGGAGAGTTCCACAGCTTTCTCTGAGGAATACACAAAAGTGCCTACACTAACAAAAAAGCCTCCTCAGCCCAAGGATGTTGACTAAACCAACGCTGAAGGTGGCATCATCATTCACTTTGTCATTCACTTGCTTTACTATCATTTCAGTGCAGCACCCACCAATGGACTCAAACTCACTTGAGGATGATTGAAGGCATAGGAATTTCCAAGAACTCTTCCTTGAAAGGAATGAATGGCAGCAGACCAGTGTAGAACAGGCCAAGAAGCAGGAGTACACGTTGCAAACAGAAGATGATGGGAATATCAGCGTTCTGCAGGAACCAGGAAAGCAAGATTCTAAATAACCTGGGTAGATTGTTGAGTCTGTTGCAATTAAATTTATTCATCAGTCCATATTTAATGTTTAGCGCTTGCACCTAAAGATTAAACTGCAAACTGCTTGTGACATGCCCGCACTGAATTTAAATTACTCTTTCTTGTAACCTGTAATCCAAGCAAAAGTTCTACGCAGTTTGAAGGGGCAACAGGAACCTGAAAAGGCAAAGTTTCACTGGCTGCAGTACTGCGTTTGTTACCTGCCCTCATCATCCTTCCAGACTGTACAACACAACACGTTCTCTCTCAGACTAGTATTACCACAAAGAAGAAGATGTGCTTTAGCACAGGACTTGTTATGGTTTGATATCACATCAACTTGCATCACAACGCATTTTAAAGATGCTGGTTTATGAACTAAAATATCTAGGTATTGATGTTACAAAAATGAACAAATATAAGTGCTTTTCAGGTAAGAAATGGTGTGTTGTCCTGAATAGATAAATTGGAACAATATCCATACTCTCAACTGGATCAGTTTCACTCAGGTGCAGAACTCCTTTGGCCTAAGCACAATTTTAATTTAATTCTAATTGGTACAATTCCTCAAAAAAGAAATAAAAGAAATAAAACAAAAAGAAATAAAATCTACAGCTGTAAACCAGCTTTATACCAATGTAACTGTGTGTCAGCTAGTGGCCATATCCATTGTTTTCATAAAAAAAACAAGAAAATAAGCAATCCTCAGGAAAATTGCTTTTGTAGCAGATGAATGATGTGCAAACCACCCTGAAACAGTTCCTGAAATAAACTCATGCCTCCTTATATCTTACAGAACAGGAATAAAACATGATGAAGCTTAATATGGATGTTAACTGTGTTTGGTTTACTCTAACAGCACAGTAAGCAGAATATATATAAGCACAAAATTCCTCTTCAGATCTAGAAAGTCGGGCATAGCTGACTAGACACTGATTTACAGGGTGCTTTGCTGTATATTTTGTCACCACACAGTAACAAGCAAGCAAGAATGAAGCTTAGCTGAACCCCTTCTTACCTCCTTAAGACACTTTGATACAACCTCGTAATTGACATTCCCCCATACTGTCAAATGCTCTCGCTTATACTGACTCACCAGCTCGGAAACCTGCAACGTAAAAAAGCAGAAGCCTCAGATGTATTCACTGAAATTATGTGCAGCATTACTTAATGGAAACTCTGCTTCCTACTTTCCTACTATGCAAGTCATTAAAGATAGTTCTTCTGTATCTTTTTCCACCTTAAGAGGACTGTGCTGCTTTGACTGGAAAGAAACAGGTGATCAGGCCAGCAGATAAAAGGAAAGACCATTGTATCTGTATGTCAGGGTTTAGCCCCTGCCAACACCTAAGTACCATGCAGCTGCTCACTCACTCCCCTCAGTACCCCAGTGGGATGGGGAGGAGAACCAGAATAAAAGGCAGAAGAGTCTGGGTTGAGAGAACAGTTTAGTATTTGACATAAAACATAACAAATAAGGAGAGAAACCCCAAGAGAAAATGAGTGATATACACTACAACTGCTCACCACCTGCTGACCAACACCCAGCATGCCCCCAAACAGCAATTAGTGGCTGCCACCCAATCCCCAACCAGGTTTCTATACTGGGCATGATGTGCTGTGGTAGGGAATATCCCTTTGGTTAGTTTGGGTCAGGTGTCCTGGCTGTGATCTCTCCTGGCTTCTTCTGCCCCTCCTCACTGGCAGAGCATGAGAAACAACAAAGTTCTTGACTTCAGGTAAGCACTTCCTAGCAACAACTAAATCATTGGTGTGTTATCAGCACTATTCTCATACTAAAGCTAAAACACAGTACTGTAGCAGGAAGAAAACTAACTCTACCTCAAATACAGCCAGGGCACTACAAAAAGCTCCCTAGAGAACTTAAGGAAACTCAATGGTAAAATAGTATCTGATGGAAAGCAGACTTCCTTTTCTGTGATGAGCACTTATCTTTACACTGACGCTGTGGTTTATGCTGCTGTGGCAGGCAAGACATTTCACGTGAAGTACAAACCAAATGTGTCTCTAGCAGTGTAGCATCAGTTTCACGTCAAGACAAAGGGTCAGGAAAGAGCTGCTTGCTGGATATCTTGCACAAGATCACTTCATACATGGAGCAAGATCTAACAAGTGAAGGATGAAGCAGCCCAATAGCACAGACTGCCATTAATCCAAGAAACTAAGAAACTCTGGAATTTCAACATCATTACACGACATTCAGTCTCAGTTCAGTGTGGATTTTCATGTACCTTTTTGATCAACACATTGTTGTTCACTTTGATGTCAATGTTGACAGGAGTTTGTGGAAATGCCTCAAACACCTCTTTCAGGAGTGGAATACGGTTATCTTTTCCCTCACAGTGACATTCTGGGAAAATAAGAAAGTTGTCACTGCTGTGGCCATTTCTAACGTACTGCAGATAAAAGCTGTCAGAGCACTTGTTACCTTAATATTTGAAGAAGTATACAGTTCCTAGATTTAGCATGGTTTTAAACTATCAAAAAAAAGGAATTTACTTCACTTGGCTGTAATTCATTATGACAAGCTCATTTCCACAATACAAATGCCCTTAGCATACTGTGCATTTAGGTTTTAACTTCATGAAATTAATTATTTAGCAACAGTAGGTGTGCATGCATCGTTAAAATCCTGAAATAGCAAATATGGGCTCAGTTACCGCATAACAAATGCGACAAGATTACTATGGAACGCGACGAAATGCCAAAAACTTTTTCTTCTAGGAAAATTTACTGGAGAAGCATCACAAGTAAAGGGAACAGAAGGCAAAACCCCCAGACTTTATTGTATGGAACTGCTTATGGCTGTAACGAATTACCTGAAGGCTCTTGCCATTTCTTTGTATTTTAAGTATTTTGCAATTTTGAACAGAAAAGTTTAACACCAAATTTGCTCGCTGGGCAACTGAAATCTGAAAAGGTTATACAAGACAGTCACAAAGTCTCTCAAGCAAACACATTTGCTATCATTTCCAGTACCCTTTCCTAGATGGAAATGCTATCAGTTTTAGTCTGTGTGCTTTATTCAAATTACAGTCCCACAAATCAGTTTTCACAAGAAAAGAGGTTATGTTTTTTAATACATTTTCTTCTCTTGCAGCAATACCGGTACTGAACTTTGTCTTATATACAGTAACTACTGCTCTTTTCATTTATCTTCTGAAGACGTCTGTATTATCTGACATCTTGTAGTACTTCAGGCCCAGAGTGCACCAGCACAATGACACACATTGTAAAGAAACTCTCCTCTGCCTTCTCTTCATTTTTCAGAACAACAAATTTTCAATCAGCACTTTCTGGAGAACTCACAGGGAACTAGAAAGCAGTTGCAAGAAGTAGACAAGCAGACAATTGAAATGTTTACTTGGAAGAGATATATTACATCTTAGACTTCATCACTGCCATGTGATGTGGAAATAAAATACCTATTTTGGTTTCTAAACCCAGGGTTGTATTTTCCCTTTAAAACTTCTCTTATCACCATACTGATAGAAGCAAATCTGCTTTTTCCTTTGCCAATTTGAAATTGCCACACTACAATAATGGAAACTTTGTTACTGTAAACTGAAACAGTAGGAGACAAAAACTTACCTTTCTGAAAGGTGACATCCAGCTTGCAGAGATATGGTGGCAGTTCCTTAAAAATAAAGGGAGATGGAACATTAACTCAAATGTGGGAATATAATCACCCATTTATTTGAAAAAGACAAAATAAAATATTCATAAGCAATGTAAGTTATCTTTAAAGACAAAACTTTTTTAAAAATCTTCTTTCCACAAAGTAATTTATTTTGTGACTGCATTTATTCTTACTTGAACTATTTGGCATTCTTAGACTTGTGCAACCTGTAGCTGAGCAAGTCAAAACATTTCCAAATACTTGTCTGAAAATTCTGGTAATTCCATTTCAGTATCAGATGGAAAGAGAGTTCTATAAAACAGACTTTTAAAAGAGTAAATGCAGATGGGATTCAATTGCCCATTTTCCCCACTAAAAGCTCCATGAAAAGGAGCTTGGTGATTAAGCTGCCCTCGCCATCAGTACAGCAAAACAGGCCCACCTCCAGACAGGTCTTCATCTGGCCTGCTCCTGGAAGGTGCTACCCTCTGGAAATGTGCTGGGTGTGATCCTCTGACTACACATGGAGCCGAGTTAACTTGTTCTTTCAGTGAGACAAGATGAATCCTCTCAGATTTGGATATTCGACATAACATTCACATGAGCTTCCTGCCACCCCAGCCACTCCACAAACACATTTTTAAATACCATCTAGCACTACCATTTCCTCCTTCAACTTACAGAGTATTTGAGGTCAGATATGTTGACGTCAACTCCCGTTGATCGCTTCAAGTTCTCATCATGGGACACAACCACTTGCTCGTCTTTTGTCAGGTGACAGTCCAGCTCCAACATGTCTGTTCCTATATTAACTGCACTGAAGCAAAGAAGCCTGCCGTGAACAACACACGTATCTGGTAAAGATCCAAACCTAACACATACATGTTACTCAACTAATCCCACTGGAATTACTTTGGATGCTTTATGATGCAATGATTCCTCACCATCTTGCTACAGAGCGAGAAGCAAATAACTACTGCAGTGAGAAAGTCGATGCAAGAACAAACAAGGTTATCATGAATCAGAGTCAGAATTTAAGCTTTGGCTCCATCTCCCATAGAAATCAAGTAGCTGTGGATTGCAGCCTACCACCTCAGGATTGAGAAACTGACTTCTAAAGTAATTTTGAGTGTGATGTTTATTAGGACCACTGGAGGAAGACAGCTCTTAAAAAAAACATGATCAATTTTGTGGGGAGCATAGACCACAAGTGACAGGGATGCGAAAGCCCTTTTTTACTTGATTTAAGTTAATCAGGAAATTAGCAATGGGGATTTTGGCTGGCAAAATGACATTTTAAAAAAAATTATACTTTAACAAAACATTTTTAATATTAAATTTGAAAAAATACAAACCACTAAAAGCCAGTCATATTTTTCAAAGCAAAAAAAGCTGTTCCTGTTCCAATCTGCTGCTCTGAAGAGTTCTAATCCAATTCCAAATCCACTCTATCAAAGCTTAGCTCATATGTGTAAAGAAAACAGAAAGTAGTAATAATACTGATGAAAAATAAGTACAGGAAACCTCACACTAGAGAAGAAGTAACTACAAGAAGTGAGTTGTTCATTTCCTTAGAAAAGATACTCAGAAGGTCCCAGCAGACAGCTGAAAGTCCTGATCTGAAGCATGAACACTTTCCTCAAAACACCAGGCTATTCCTTTTCATCCACCTACGAACAAACCTGTAACATCTGAGAATAGAGCTTATACAAGACCCAAAGTCTGTAACTTCACTAACAGCCTTTTCCTTAAGTACAGATGTGCCCCAAACATTCACAAATGCAGTAACAAAGCAAAACAAAAAAAATATAATAAAATTGAACATACTCCCTTAAGTGTTGAACACAATTTCTGGTCCAGCTGGGATAATGACCAAGAAGACAGTTGTAAAATTAAAACCAATTTATTAACTGTTTTCCAGTGCCACTAATTAAGATTTAGGAGAGGAACAAAATCCTATTACACATGAAAGATACACAGCCTGTTCCATGTAATTTTGCCTCCTGAGGAACAGCATCTCTAAACACGCTGCAGCAGATCTGCCAAATTTGTAGATGTTCCCAGCTAGTACCATGTATTATGAATTAACCAGCCAAATTTATTAGAAATATTACTGCTTAAGAAATTCAGGAGTGATGCTACATGGAAAAACGAGAACAACAACTTTCCTTGTTAACAACTCTGGGAATTTGCCAGGCTCTTACTAGCAGCTTGCTGCTAAATAAGCTACCTTAAAGTGCAGAGTCTTTTCAGCTGGAAATCAGTTTGTTCTGCAGCTCTGTAATAACACATCAATCTACAGTACTCCAGAGAAGACTCCAGATTTCTCCAGATTCAGAAGAATGGGTTGGATTCAGATCCAACTGCTCCAGAACAAAAGTTGTGAAGCAGACTCCCATTAGCAAATTAAGATGATTGAGCTCTTTGTGCTTGTGTTTAACTCCAACTGTTTTCAAGTAAAATGACATACCAGAAGCTATCTCAGAAAAGCCTTACTTTCCAAATTAAATTCCACTAGGCAAGGCCTAATGTAGCACAATGTATAGAGTTTATAAATACTAAGTTGATCTCGTACTTTTATTGTTTTAACTACAGTGTTTAAAGCCTTCTCTCTAAAGTATGTTCATAAAAGAAAAGGAAATACACTCAGAAAATACCTGGAGAGTTTACTTAGCAGCTTCCTGTCAGGACAATGCTAAAGTACATGGCTCTATTAGGGACTATTAAACTAGTAATTGAATCCTTATGACATCTTTTATGCCAGATCCCCAAATACTTCAAGACACAAAGTGTTCTCTCTTAACTTAAGACCAGTTATTTTAAAATCTAAACCCACCACGGCAGCATTTAAATACAATATAACATGATTACAGCCCCCCAAAAACATCTATTAGTCATTTTACCGTGCAAAACCAAGAAGTACTGTCTTCGGTACAAAAAGCCTATAATTGCTTTCCAGAATATTTAAAAATTAAGCTAGTTACAGCTTAAAATTACCAGTAAGACCTTTCCTTTCATATGCTTTATGTACTACTATAATAATTTCTTCATTGTCATGCAACAGTATTAAATATTCTCCCATTGCTGTTAAAGTGTAAATAGCATAAATAAAACTATCTGCTTGTCAATACTCAGGTTACTATCAACAATGCAAAACCAAGGGGGTAGGTCTTATGCTGCAGACAAGCATCCTCTTTTTAGATTCAACTACATCACCGGCCAAATATGGCTGTGTGTCCAAACCTGCAGAAACAGCTCTTGCAGACTTTATGCAAAATCTGATGCATAAAAATGATGGATTAGCTCATACCAGAGGTCTGAGCCAATCTAGGTTAATTTTTCACCATGCAGATCACCAGTTTTCTACCCAATTCCTTTTGCTAGCTTACCAGTGGAGAGAGGAATGAACAGATAGGAAGAACAAAGCCTTTACCCCTTGACAGAGGAAGCCAGAAGACTTTCTACTGCCTAATGCAGTAATTGTTCTGACTCTGCTTTCTGCAGGAGCACTATGCCTGTATCCAACCAATCTCCAAGTAATTGAACTTTGACATCAGCAGTTGTGATGAGTTCAAAAAGGAGACCTCAACACAGTTGTTACCACCATAATTGTAAAATAATTAGAATGGTCAGAGGAGAGTCAGATAAACATCTGTATTAACACAAAATATTATCAGACTCCTAGCACAGGCCTTACTCCAAGTAGTACATCTCACTTCTGAGAATGAGATAAAAATAGATTATGGTGTAACCCTCTTTGCAAGAGGCTTACACATTTAAAACCAGTAAGGTACTAAATGAAAATTAAGAAATGGTTAAAAAGCAGAAACAGAAAAAACACACTTTCAGAAAACATAGTAGCAGACTTGAGAAAAGGCAGATCAGCAGGAAAAAAACCCCAACAAACTGAAACACAAAAGAATGCTAAGCTTCCATGGAGACAGAAAATACTGCAGTGCTTTCAATAGCACTGCTCAGTTGGGAAAGCTGGCACTGCTCAGCCTGCAAGGAAATGTGCAAACTGATGAGGCTACTTAGCAAAAAGCAAATTTAAAAAAGCTCAAAACAACTGAAACAAGAAGAAGCCGAAGTAATTTGGTCTCTGCTCACGGGCAGCTAGAGTTTTAGATATGCTTCCTTTTGAAATGCCTTTAAGCACCTTGTTAGAATTCACTACTTAAACTCTGGGGACTTAAAAAGCTTTCCAGTCTCAGCTCTATTTTAAATCCCTATGTAAGAGGTTTTCACTTCACATATGTACAAAGGAAAAAAACTGTAACACAAACATTTTTAATAGATTTACAGAGGATTTCTTACGGCCATAACGGCAGTCAACAGATTCAGACTTCCTGAAATCCAGCCTTTTATGCTATTAGCTAATATGCAAATTAGTCTAGGATATGATCTGAAACACCTTTTGTGAAACATCAATGCATCAAGAAAAAAATCCACTGGTTACAAAAAATAACTTTGTAATGATACATAAAGTAATAGAAGTAATCACCATTAAACCTGGAAGCAGTATTGCTTCATATTTTATTTAACACAGGAGGAATCAGGCCTCAGGGGTTTTATTTCAAATGGCCAGTCTAACACATTATCGGGTATGACTAGTATTTTGCGATATCCCAATTCCTTCCTGTTTAAATTGGAGTGATGCTCAGCGATCCACAGAAGTCACCCAAAGGACAGATGACTTTCAGAAACAGGACACTGTGCCCCAAACAACTGATGAAGTCGTATCTTCATTGATTGCTTCACTCATTGCAAACACAGAGAACACCACTGACTTAGGCATTATTAGTTCCATTTGTACTCACTGGTGAAAGGCTGCCATCGTGTTTTCCAGGTTTTCTCCAGCACCTACAAAAGTAACAAAAACTAAACCATGTGAAAATTCATTTTCCTCCCCTCAATCCCAGTGGAAATAAATACATTTTTCAAAATAATAAATAAAATAGGCATATTTTGAGGAAATATTTGGAGGTAGTATGAAGCTACAGTCAGAAAACCTTGTCACCACTAACCTAAAGGGGAGACCCAAGAGACAGGGCTTCCTGAAGGGAAGGGTGAGAATACTGTTATCTTGGATTTGTGTAACAAAATGTGTCTTGGTTTGTCTCACCAGAGCTTGGATGCCATTTTTCCTTAAAGGCACTGTGTCTGGCTGTAACAATATGCTCTACAGGCATAGCAACAGTATATGCAGAATGTCTACTCCCACTAACTCTGAAGTAACACAAGGAAAGGTGACAAGAGGAAGAAAAGAAAAAAAAAAAAAAAAAAAAAAAAAAAAAAAAAAAACCAAAAAAAAACGGCAAGGAAAAAGTGACCAAAACTCTGTAAAGCTGATATTCCCTAAACGTGTGACCCAGTTGATGCTCAAAGAGGCAACAACCTCCTTTCTCAGTGCAAGAATACATCTTGAAACAGCACAAATCTGTCAGTGAAGGCCTGTGCTGCTGGCAAAAGGAGGCCTTGTACACAGGAAATGAAACATACATCAGCTCCAGTTGATGAAGAAATGAAGGCACAAGCATTTTCTCTCAGGCAGGCTCTTTAAGCTATCCTTCTCAACATAAACATCTTTGAAAGTCAGCCTGGTTAGGGAGTCAAAAAGCTTGTTTCTGCCTTCTTCCTCCCTCAGAAAACTGGCAGTATTATATACTGAAATCCAACTTCAGGAAGATCCACATACCAATGAGGGTATCTATACAAATATTAAGTACTCATTGACAGTGATGAATGACAGACTTTGTAAACAACAATTATAAAAGCTCCAATTAAGGCTTTGCCTATTAATGAGGCCTCATCAGTACATCCTTACACAAGTCTGTACTCAGTTACTTAATGAAAGCGGTGCAAATCTATGCAGGCACAAGCAGCAATTTAACATAGTTATTATGAGGTGAGCTTGCATTGGCAAGTTCAGACAACAAAAGACTTAATTGATTTAGGATGACATAATCTGGGTTGTTTATCATGAACTGATACAGTAAATCCACAGAAGCTTCTGTGATCAGGCATGCACTAATATTTTATGGAATTTGAGGGCAGAACTGGGAATAAGCTGAGCAGCAAAACTGACTGAGGGGTAGGGCAGAGCCATGAGAATCTCATTGTATACTTTGATGATTTCCTAACAGATGGGGAAAACCTGCACATGACTTGGATGATCAGTTACAAGTTAACTGCAATAAAACCTGAGGTTTTAGATAACTTATCAATTGTCACAACTCAGCCCATGCATCCTGCATGGTAAGAGAGGGCAAAAAATCCCAAGTTAGCCTTCAATTTGTGAACAAACCAACAGTATCCTAACATTCCTGGGAAGAAACTTCCAAAATTCCACTTGAAAGTAACTGATTTAACAAGTCCAATGTTAGGGAGGTAGGTATGGCAAGTCAAATCAGTTGGTAACAAAAAGCCTGGCTTGTAGAGTTCTGGGAAAATGAGGAAAAAAGTTGAGAGATCAGCTGAAACAGGAATTCTAGATTAGCAACATGGCTTCCACAAACCACACTCAGAAAAGGGAACTAAAACAAGCGAGTAATTCAATGTGCTAAATCATTTTCCTTTCTTAAAAATGAAAATGCTGGGTTGACCAAAGGGCTTCTGACATGTACTTAAATGTGCGCCAGATCCATGCCTCATCCACTTATGTTGTTGCATTTCCCACACAGAAATCACCTTCCTCAGCAAAATTCAGCATCTTATAAGCCAAAATGCCGTATCAAAAAATTCCGATTATATATTCTACCTTTGAAAGCACTACCATGGGACAAGATGGAGTCAATGTCAAGCACCGACTCAAGGAGGGTTCTTCCCCCTGATGTAAGCAAAGTGGCCTGTTAGGAAGAATACTGCCAGCAGGTCAAGGGAGGTGACTGTTGTCCTCTACTCAGTGCCAATGAAATTGCATCTGGAATGACATGCCCAGTTCTGGGCTCCAAAGTACAAGACAGACATGAATCTATTTGTACAAGTCCATAGGAAATAAGGGATGCTGTGAAAATTATGGAATAAAAGATTCTTGCATACAGTGAGGGGCTGAGAGTGTTGGAGTTGTTTAGCCTGGAGAAGCTTAGGAGGATATTACCCACATGTATAAATACCAGACAGGAGGAAGTAAAGAAGACTGCGCCAAACTTCCTCATTGGTGCCCAGGGAAAGGACAAGAGACAATGGAACAAATTGAAATACAGCAAACACAGTTTACAAACATAAGAAAAAACCCCTTTTCTATTGCAAGAGTGATCAAACTCTGGAATTGGCTGCCCAGAAAGATTGTGGAGCTTTCATCCTTGGATGTATTCAAAACCTCACTTGACAAGGTTGTGAACAACCTGCTGTAGTCACCCTTGGTCTGGTCAGATGAGATGATCCCCAGAGGTCCCTTCCAATATCAACTATTCTGTGATTCCGTAAAAACAATACTACCTTGCCTCAAAGACCCTGTAACCCAATCCATGAAGCTGGCATTGGCAGAGGACTCTTAACACAGAACATCAAGACCTCATTACTGTTCTCAGAAGTGACTAATTTTAAAATTATACAGAAGTGAAGAAATAATTCAGGGATGCTTCCACTGATGAGCTATAAAACAACATAAAAACTTTCCTGTATGAGGAAAGAAGTAAAATCAAAACCCACAAACTTAACTGTCAGAATAGAAAATGCCAAACAAGTTAAGCGTTACCTTGATCTAGGAAGTTAATAGGAGTAATGCAATAGGCAAACTCACACTGCGTCTAAAGCTACAGCATGACTAAAGCTTGATGAGAACTTAAGCCCCTCAGGAACTTAAGTTACAAAGTAAACACTACAGAGAGTATGCAGCAAGTGATCTTCAGTCTCACAGTACCCAACAGCCAGCAAGCTGCCCAAATGATAAGGGCTGTACTTCTGCCACAGGTGTATTTCACACTTTACATGCAAAGAACAACTCAAAGGCTGCGGACTTTGTCTCTGAACAAATAATGAATAATCCTCCTATTGAGTAAGGCTTTCCTGTTGTTCTAAGGGTGCTTAGCGCAACTAGCCAAAACACTTCCTCTCTGGGCTCAGAGCTGTATATCTTAATTAAGGTCACTGCAAAGAAGTAAAAACAAAAGCAAGCTCCAAAAGTCTCTGCAAGTTTTTAAATAGCTGACAAATTAACAAACACACAGGTGACAAAATGGAGCACCCTCGTTCATGGAATGAAAACACACCAGGAAACAGCCAACGTATGCACCCCAAAGCAAAAGGTGCATTTTATGCTATCCTTAAAACTATAGTTACAATAAAACTTAACCTGATGCATAAACGAAATAAATGCAAGCAATAAAATCTGCAAGAGATAAGCATTAGTTTTTGTATTTTGGAAACTCAAGGCAGTAGTTAAGTACCACTGGCTACAGATGTGATCAAACACAGTGTAAGATGCAACATTAAAAACGTTAAACTTGGCATCTGACATATCCCCACACTTACTAGAAAAGTGACTTTTCATTAACTAAATGAGGCAGAAGGGGAAAGCACAGAACTGATCTGCACAGAACGGGAAAATACAATTTCCTGTATTTTTTTATTTCCGCCCAATACTTAGGGAGAGGCAGAAGAAGCTTTAAAACCACCTTTTCGTTTTAGACAGATGCAAGCAGCCGACCCCCAAGGCACATGGACAAAACTCTCAAAACGGTTTCACCACAGCACTGAACCGTCAAACTGCCTCCAACTGCAAGGGGAGCAAGACAAAGTCACGGCAAACTGCGTTTCTTCTGAAATCAGAAAGCAAAGCACACAGGCATTTAGAGGCAAGAAGATTCGCCTTTGGTACCAGGTTTAAGCAACAGTCACCTCTCTCACTGGGGGCAGAAATGTCACAGAATAGAATCATTAAAGCAAACAATATATACGTTTGAGAGGGAAACCATCGCGACCCGCGTAACACAAGCAGCTCTCGGCTGACGCGTTCCGAGAGCGGAGATTGATCCGGCTCTGAAATCAAGCACTGGTCAGCAGGTGGCTCCTAAAATTAGGCTGTGGGAGGAAGGCTTGAAGGGAGCCCGCTGCGAGCGGCGGGCAGCGCCCAGGGGCCCTTCAGCACCTTCCCCAGAGCTCCGGAGCGCCCGCCCGCCCGCGCTGAGGCAGCGGCAGCCGCGGGAGCCCCTCAGCCTTCGGCCCGCCTGAGGGGAGGGCGGGAAGCGGCGCCGCGGGCAGACCCCCCCATCCTGTCACTCACCGCCGCGGTGGGAGATGTGCCGGCAACGGAAGCGCTGCCGCTTGGGCCGGTGGAGCAGCCCCGGGCAC
>JAOEHX010012467.1:11180-35127 GCA_025448015.1 Bolborhynchus lineola
AATGTTTTAAGTAGTAAACACAAAAAGATGAAGGTTTCGATCAACTTCCCCAGTGTGGCTGTACTGAATGTTAAAACCAGAAAAGAAACAGCTGCACACAGTACACTGAAATGAGTACTTCACTTTCTTTTACTCTTCATGGAACACTTTGGTACAACACAGCTGCTTACTTGGTCTGGTAACAGTATAATGCCAAGGAAAGCTGCTTTTAAAAAACTTTAGCTGCTAGTATGCCTTTACATCTGTACACAGTTTGCAGTTTTTATCACACATCTGTGAAGTACATCTGTCTTCACCTTTTAATTATAATTATTGTACAGTTGTGGATATTTCTGGACTGTTCTGTTAGCTTGCTAAACTTTCCTGAGCTGTTCTGCTAGCATGGTTTGACCATGCCAAAATGAAAGTACATTAGTAGGAGGTTAATTTAAAAACAGCCTAAACTAGACTCAGTTAATGCAGACTGTGGGAGAATGGGCTTCAGCATGATTTGTAGCCAGATTTGCACCAGCACCCAAATGAAACGCAAACTGTTGCAGCAGCTTAATCATTGAACATGTAATATGCTCTGGAGTGTCTCTGATAGAAGGTGCAAAGCAAGATATTTTAGTTTAAATGGGCTTGGTATGGTCTGTGCCCACTTCACCCAGAAGGTGGATGGAGATAGCTGGACCATAGCAGCCATTTAATATTTGCTTTTGGTATTTGGAGGCCTGAATCCCTTCTCCCTGATGGTGCATGGTGAGCATGGGAGAGCTGCAGCTATGCTATCCACCTTCACACCATCAGTCCTGTGTTAGGAGGCTAAGGAGGATCAGGCTGCCATGAACACTGCAGATCTTTACACAGTGGAAGTACCTGACTACTCAAGCAAGCTGATGTTGCAGTCATGTGTGCCATTAGGTTTTTGGGCTTATAACAAAACACTTGCTATGCTTGTTTAGGAGGAGTACCATCAGGCTAGAGTGCTGTTTATTTCCTATCTCTACCACCTTGGCTATGTACACTTTCATTTTCTCCATAATTTTTCACTTTATTAATGTACATGGTTTTGTTTGCACTTCTACAGAAATACAATTGCTTATACAGTAACATGCACTGAAATGATTTTGACTTCAGTTCGAGATATGAAAGCATTCTGAATGTGCATCTTTCATTCTCGGAGCCTACTGTAACTTTAATTAAACTTGCAAGCTTTTTAAAAAAATAGTCTCTTGATAATAAATAATTAATTAAAGTAATAAATAAGTAATTGTAGGATTTACACATATGGGCTTCCCTCGGGTCTCTGCAGCTCTATTTTAATTAAGGCTATGGACCCTATTTGAATAAATGAATGATAATAAGGATTTTTTAAAAAAATCATATTGATTCCATGTCGCCTTTGTACAGAGAAAGTTTATTATAAGGTAGGGAGTGATTCTGATAGACTTTTGTACTTGGCAGACGTAATCTGTTTTCTCTCAGAAATCTAATTTTCTAGATTAGTGAATAACATCTGATATTGCAAATGAGAAAATGCTTATTACTTTGATAGCATGGAAAACAATGTGAATAACATGGATTTTTTTCCTAGGTCAGCATTTCAGTAGTATTAGTGCCTCATATGCTGCAGCTTTACAATGTTTCTGGCTATTGTGTATATATTTAGTCAATTTTGTTTTCTTAGAAGAATGAAAGGTTTATTTCTAAGATACATCAACATTATCAGCTATAAAATGCAGCAGACAAACCTTCAAGCATTTGCACTTGTTTCTTTGTAAAGTTGGTTACAAGAAGTGATTAATGAATTCATAAAAGAGGTAATGAAGTCAGAGAATTAAAACTGGAAGATCTTTTCTCCACTGCTTTCTAGGCAGAACAGGAATGTTTTGCTTCTGCTTTTAATAATTTACCAGCCTGCATTTTATAGTATGAACTTTGATTTTTCTACATTTCTGCAACTAGACTCCTTGAGAATAATTAAGATATTCTGGGCTGCATCAAATCTATCAGCTAAAAAAACTGAAAGGCTGAGCAATTACCCTTACAGTTAATTCCATTTAATGACTCTGAACTGAACATCCCAAAGATTGAAAAGCCAAGTCATTGTACTACTTTAGAGAACATGGCCTTGCAGCTTTATCTCAGTCCTAATACTGTTTTACTTGGTCGCACTCTTGTTTTTCACCTGTTATTGCTGCTACACCTATTTTGTTTCCTATTAGTACCATGTGTAACACTGTGCACACAAGTGAGAAAGGCAGTGGTTAGTACATAATTTCTGTTTTAATGAGCTAAAATACATAGTTATGGTTGACCTGTTATGTGGTTGCATTTTCCTGTTGTAACTGTGACATCTTTAGCTCTTGTCCATTAGGCATTTCCCATGAAATGATTTGAAGTGGTCCATCCTCTTCAGTAGACATCTCAAGTACCACTGCCACTAAAACATCCGCTTAGTTACTGGCTGTGGTCTTTTGCCACCAAGCAGCTAACATGCTAAAGTTCATTCTAAAGTTTACACATGTTCTTAAGTACTCAGTTAATAGGGGTTAACTGGAAATATACTGTAAAATCTATATGAAGAAGATGGTGCCCTCTTCTTTGCGAACCGCACATTTCCTTGTAATATTTTTCACGTCATAAAATGATTTTTTTTCCTCATTTTTGGTTTATCTTGTAGTCTTTTCTCATAAACTGAAAATCTTTCCATCTGTTCTAATATCTTTGTATTAATCAGTCTCTCATGCTTATGAATTATAAATGTTGCATTTTTGTTATTAATTAAACCCCTTTATTTTCAAAATTTTATATATATCAAGAGTTCACATAATAGTAATGATAAAGTGTCTTCATAGAATAATGTACACATACAATAAAAAGAGATTAAAATTAATTCATGTTTATAAATGAGTAGTCAAAGATTTTAACCTTTAAACAGGGCTACCACAGTATGTAGGCTGACCAGATCTCGTTGACACAGTAGGAAAGAGATTGTATCAAAGGCAAATACGACTGGACAGTACTTTAAAAGATTGTGTTTTCTCCATTTTCCTTTATCCCAGATCCATATCATCTTTATTTAATAAATCCTGACAAATATCTGCCTAACCTGCCCTTGAAAACCTTCAGTGCTTCAATGTTCTTGATCCTACTATTTCATCTTAATCTTTCTGGTTGCACTTGGACCCATCTTAAGAAGACAACAGTCCTCTTCTTTGTAAATGCCTTTTACGTACCTCAAGATCTATTATGTCCTTTATCCTAAACATTATTTTTTTAGGTCTTTCTCCAGAGATTGTGCTTTCTAGATCTGCAATAATTCTATTATATTCTTGGCATCATTCTAGTAGATCTGTGTCTTTAAGATACTGTCCCCTAAACTGAATGGTCTTCTTGAGCTCAGTAAATAGACCAGAATTATTTCACACATCCTATTTGTACTAGAATAAACTTTAAAAAGTATGCTTTGCTCAAAATATCTTTTGGTTTCATAGTAGTAAATACAGTAAAAGCAGGGAGAAAAGTGGCTGGGGGAATTCTGGTATATTTTATGCTCCCAAATGGATGAAATGTGTTATTCTACAATGCAGATGCAAGCAGATTTTTTTTTTCTATTATTTATAGCTCAATTCTATGATCCTAACTTGAGATGACCTTTGAATTTTATAGCTGGTGATGGTCTTATGGTTTTTTCCAGAGGGCAAAAGTGCTTACTTTTCCATTTCTGTTGGGTTTTTTACTTAAATTTTCTCATTGCTGGTTGTTTCATAGTGCAAGAAAATAAAGGAAAACACTATTTCTTATTATGAAATAACCTGTAGCATCTAGCTGCATAAGAAGACAGGAAACTGACTCTAAAGTCTTCTAGGTTAATTATGCCCTGTCAGTTCCCTCATGCTGAGATACACCAGACTTTTTTCTGTGCTTACTGTGAGAGGCGGGAAAAAAAATGATACTTATAATGCAGTCGGTTGAGAGAATTAAACCAGTTTAATACAGTGAACGAAGTTGCAACAAAGATGTGTAGATGGAAGAGATACAGTAAAAGATAATAAATGCAGATTAGAAATCACGTTCAGATTTGTGACAAGAAGAGGCTGAAATACTGTAGGGAGAAAACAGATTTTCAGTCTTTTGAGGTTTTCACAACCCTAAGCACTTTTTCAGAAGACGTGTATTCACCATTGTCCAAGTCTTGATACAATGGGATTAATTTTCTGGCATGTGCTATGATGTTAGTCAGGTGTAGACGAGGTAGTACAAGTAGCTGTCCAGGTAGACAGATGTTGGAGTGAAGACTTTCCTGGTCATTGGTTGGCTTTGTCCTCAGCCTGTTTAGCCTCAAAGACTAAGCTGAATACCAACTAACAGCTAACAAAGGCTGAGTGCTTCTAATGATCAGCTTATCACAGCTCATTACATGATATAACAGATTTTTGCAAACTCAAAAATATTGTGGTGTGTAGCTTCTTGTTCCTGGATTTGATTCCTGTCAATCCCCATACTCTCAAGAAGTAGCTAAGTTTCTGATACTGGGAGTTGTGGACAGGGCCGCTGAAATCAGCAGGTGTTCCACAAGATGACTCTCTCCTACCCATTGTAGGGTCCAGTCACTTGACACATGACATGTCAATATGAGCAGTAATTCAAAGCTTTTATATTCCTGATATTCCTTAACCTTCTCACCTTTACTGTACTACCTACCCGTTCTAGCAGCTGTCGCTGTCAGAATGCTATCCATGGGTTAAAGTTTGATGTCAGCTTGAATTTCCTTTTCATTTTCCCCTTGTAAAATGCACTAGCCTAAACATGTTTTTTCCTTTTTTTCCTACACTTCTATGGGGTCAGTTCTGGTCAATTATAAGTATTGAATTGCTAATTTTTATTTGAATATACTATGTGGAGTTCTAAATTAACATTTAGTCCCCTAAAAGGAATATGTGGATTAAAATGTTGAAAGCATTAGAGAGACGTGTAGTTTTAATCAACTTCTAATCATTACCATCACATTAGAATTATTGAACATGATGACACTTTGCTTTGGATCATGGGCTCTATCCTAGTTTTGTTGTTACCAGAAAATTAAAAAATCTTTAGTTTGAGCATATATTGTGAATAAGAAATCTGTCAACTGTTGAATAGCACATTTTCATAATAAGGATACCCTTTTTCTCCAGCTATGGATCAGATTCTGTACTTAATTATCCTGGTTGCTCCATACCTGGATTTTAGGCAAATTACTTTGCAAATGTATCTCAGCTACCAGTAATATTAAAAAAAAATAAAGAAATTAATCCCAAACTAGCATAATGTTCATAACTTTTGCATCATTACTTCAGTTTCAAAGCTATAGGTTGGTCATCTAAGATTCAAAGCTGCTCATCTTCTTCTTTATGCCCAATTTATATATCCAGCTCATGTAAAGGACCAAGATCCAGTCTAGGAGCTGAAGTTGTGTTGATTTAATAGCAGCCAAAGATCTGATGAACTGAAACCTGATCCATTTCTGAACTTTAATCTTTGTTCATATAATGCCATGAGAAAGCAAGTTTCGAGCATAACAATGGCTGTGCTGAGTGGAACCAATGGTCTACCTACTCCACATCCAGACTCTTATCTTTGTGGGTACCTAGGCTGAGGTAAATACAAGACAAGCACATATAATAGTTCTCTTTAACAATCTCCAGAGCAGACTTCACCATTGTATAGTAGCGTGTTGGCATTCCAGCACCATAACATTAGATTAAAGGGGAGTAAGAAGGATGCAGATCACGAGCAAACTCTAAGTCATAATTATGTACATAAAAGGCATGTAAACAGGCTGTAAATGGTGCATTCTTCTATTTTGTCTTATAATGCACAAATGATACACAAATTACTGTGCTACTAGACAGTGGAATTTGCTGGAATTTGCAGTGAAGATTACGAGTGTATCTGGAGTCACTAGGTGATAACCACTTTGGCAGAGAATATTAAGCCTCAGAATTTGAGCTAATCTCTTCCTGTTTCAGCTCATTCCTTTCCCTGATGTGGTGGAGGAGTCATGCCATATAGGTTAGATTTTCACAGCTTCTTCAGAACCACCTGCTACTCTGGTAATTCCTTCGAGCCAATGAGAAATTCTCTGCTCATTCTGTCTTTGTTTATTTGAGCTCTATTTCTTTTCTTTAATTGAAGTCTTTCAAAGATGCTGCCTTTCAAAACCTTTTAAAGATAATGCAAAAGAGTTTTCAGATGTGTGCATTTAAAACTCCAGCAAAATAAGCAGGCAGTATGAAAATGCTCAGACTTTCCCAGCTACTTTTCATTCACCACCAGCAGAGCAGAAGATACTTCTCCATTAACTCTCAAATGAGAAGCAAGTTTGGAAGTTATGAATAAGCAACATAAAGAATCTTTTTTTTCCAGGTCATGATACATGATGTGTACTGCAGTGTAACAATTTGAAAAACCTATTTAAAGACTATGAGTTTGCTATTGCCATTAGTATCTTCCTGCAGTTTTCAAAATTTAATTTGTAGCTATATTAACAAAACTATTTTCCAAGCAACAGTAGAGGAAAAACCACCTGAACATTGATATTGGATTTACTAATTTCACTATCCCAAAGCATGTTAAATGCAGAGGACAAAGCATGTTGCGGTGTCTCCCTAACGATAACAAGCAGCATTATATGTCTTCTTTTTTTCTTTTAATAATAGTTGCTTGTGTGGTTTCCAGCTGATAGGGAAAAAATACTTACTGGATGGGGCACTGAGCAAGTTCAGAGTAAATAACAATCTGTTTCTGAAAAAGATAAAGGAGGGCTAAGAATAAAACCGTAAAATCGTAGAAAAGACTTACAGGCAGCTGGGGTTTTGAGAGAGAAATCAGATGTTTTCATTCACAGAACCACTTAGGCAAATGCTTGCAATTCAAATGAATAAAACTCTTAGGCAGAAATAAGGAATGTATCAAGGGTGTCTGAAAAAGTCCAGGTGAGTGCCAGCCTTCCTGTAGCATATGCATAAAATGTAAGGGTAATGCGTTCATACTCATCCTGCCCTTCCTTCTATGGTTTCAGCTTGTCACAGGCGAAAAGGTCACAAAGCCAGAATAGTCCTGCTGGTTGCTGTT
This sequence comes from Bolborhynchus lineola, assembly GCA_025448015.1. Classification (NCBI taxonomy): domain Eukaryota; kingdom Metazoa; phylum Chordata; class Aves; order Psittaciformes; family Psittacidae; genus Bolborhynchus; species Bolborhynchus lineola. The sequence goes on from JAOEHX010012467.1 coordinate 18,282, forward strand.
AAAACATGTGGCAATCTTATTTGTTTCTCCTTTACAGCAGAAACATATTCACTGCCATCTCACAGCTAGCTGCTCCTTATGCTAAACAGTGCTACTTTCTGAGTCTTCTCAGTGTTCTACTGTCCTTTTAAAGTACATTCACCCTTCGAGTTGTCAAAAGCCTAAGGGATTTTAGTCTAAAAGCTTCTCGCAAGCTTTCCCAGTCAGATCAGCCTAGGGATGCTGCAATGAACATACCAAAGGCTGAAAAGGGGAACCTGGTTTGTCAAAAATGAAATTCCCCTCCACTGAACTATTGTTAACTCCAATCAGAGGCTTGCAATAGGAGCAGTGCTTGAGACCAGGAAAGCTGTTATTGTTCTGCCGGTTGAAGCAGTTTTCCATCAAGCTCAAACTGCTCACCTACATACTGTTGGTAAAAAAGCCAAAATACAAGCAAACCTGCCTATATCCTCTCCAAATAATAATTTTTATGTATCAGTGACCAGGATGTATCAGTGACCAGAAGAGCAAAGCTTCATATTCATAAAGCATCCTCTGTTTAATTAGCCAGGGCTACATGATAGTGATAACCTTATACAACTATGTGAAGAATGGATGGAGGAAAATTATAGGCAGGATTTTTTTAGAATTCATTGTTCAGCGTCACTGTGGAAAGACATACAGACTGTGTACCATGAAGCACAAAAGAGTTATTCTCTTTACATTGATGGAGCTGCATCTTTTTTACATAGATGTAGAGGAAAGAGGGTTAGTGTTAGCTTCTACTGTAGTAAGAAAAATTAAGCCATATTCTGATATTATGTAAATCAGCATAAATATGGAGTTAGAGAAATATACATCATCTGAAGAACTGGTATGAAGACATTTTTTTCATACCACTTAAGTATATACTTAGACTAAGATTTGAAGTTTCACTGAAAAGGTGCATTTATCTTAGTTCCAAACTTTATCTAAATAGCCAACTGCTCTTAATCAAATTGCAGGAAGATATATGAAGCTGAACCATGCCAGTAATCACAACTGGGTACACAATGTGCTAGTACAGAAGCTTTATTGCACTGTTTCTGCTGGCAATTAATGCAAATTATTTTGACATGTTAGACATACTGTTATTTGAGCAATTAAAACCTTACTGCCAGTGCAATCCTGGGATAAGTGAAGTAAAGCATCATTACAAGCTTAATTTTATGAGGGTCTCTCTTACTTAAAAGAATGCTTCAAATTTTTACAGGAAAGTAATTTAATGATTCCTATACTGATACTTTGTAGTAGCAGATCCCACAAAGTTAATCATAACGTCAAAGTTATCATTAAACACAAAAATGTCTGCATGCACAGAGCATCTGTTTAACTGACAAAAATCTGCTCATTGTCTTTCCTTCATTTCAGAGCAAGTAGAAGGGAGAATGAGGTTTCCTGAATCACTGATTCAATTAAAAGCTTCAGAAGCCTTAAAAGATGCTTTCTTCTTTCCCTGCTTCTGTCTTTTACTTCCTTTGACAGTGCTGAGGAGAGGTTATAGCTGAAAAACAGCCTTAATTTCAGTGGCCAGAAAACTACCAAGTAGATACTCAGCATTTTGCTAGTTCCATATTCATACATCAGATACATGAATATATCCAGTAAACAGAAACCTGGCCAAGTGGACTAGAAATATGATTACTCAGTGATGCATTTGAATTGCTGAGATAGAAGAGCAGTGTTTTTAGTTCAGCTATAAAATGGATCTATTCTACTGACAAAGATTAGGTATAGACTCTGCATTGTATTCCTGACAAGGATTAGATTTCAATATAAATTCAGACCACCCGCTTCAGGGATGTTCAAACTTAGTGGTTCAGATTGAGATAATCTGAAAAGAAAGTAGAAAAGCATCTTTAGGGAGCAAAGCTAAACTTAGGAAAAAAGAAACAATACAACAAAACTCTATGACCAGTGCTTGTCTAGTGAGCAATTTCTTTGTCATCTTTTAATATTAATTACAGAATGCGAACAACTAGCCGCTCATAGATTAGCAACTGAAGAGAGCGCTTGGATTTTTCAGTGGGAGCTAGCAAAGTAGAAATAATAAAAAATCAAAGTGTATAGCTACTGCCAAAATAAATCCATTATCTTGTCGTGTTTACCCTTTTAATGGGGTTTAATGAGCAGGTCATACTGTGAATGTAAGAAGCTAGATGTTGAAGGCATCAATTTATAGTCCAGTGGTTTTCATCAAATGCTTCAGTTTCCAAAACGTGATAATCAGAGAACATAAGGAGTGCCATAAGTGAAGCAATTTTCTGTTGTCACGTGCTTTAAGGCTATCCTGCTGTCTGGTGCATGCCTCCATTATGAATAGAGTCCTTGAGCCCATTAGTCTCTGGATTTCTATAGGATAATCAAATAATTGTTGTACTCCAGTGCCTAAATCAGCTGTTTAGGCATCTGTCTTTGATTTGCAGTAGGGATGCATAACATACCTTTTCCTGGTGCGTGGATTTGTGTTATCCAATAGCCAAACCCCCAGTCCAAGTGAGGGAAAGCGAACATATGGCTAAGTGCTTTGTTGGATGTGGGCCACAAGTGAGAGAACAAAAAAGTGGTGTTTTGTTTCTCCTTTTGGTGAGAACCATATATAATAGAGGCAATGCTTTTCAAAAATGGATTACTTAGTCCTCTGGTGGATGAGAAAATGGTATCAGAAAAAGTGGTATCATTTACAAAATATACATATGCATATGCTGCTGCAAGAACAGAACTGGAAAAAGTAATACTCAATATTGAAAAAGAAAACTAACAAGTAAATGAGGCCTGAAGTTTGAGGAAATTTGGCTGGTTGCATTGGAGAACACATTTGACAGCGAAGGCTGTGGCAACAAAGGGATTAATTTATACCTGGTTTCCCACCTGTGCAGATCTGTTGGCTCTGTTGATGCAATGGGTTTATGCTGCCACAATCAAGCTCTGAGGCTTAAAAATGCATATTTCAGTAGGTAGATCCAGATGTATTTTTCAAAGACCCAAAACTGGGAGCTGTTTTTCTCAGAACAGAGGTCTATTCACTCTGCAGACTGGCAGATAGCACACAGCAGTGGGTTTCAACCTTTGGGCAAAGTAACATATGTAACACAGTTGAGAAGTTTATTGTTAGTAGAGTAAATTTGCTCTCAGGGGCTTGGGGGTGCATCTCTGTTGGAAAATTTTAGGACTTCACAAGTCAGGAAAAACTGAAAACCACTGGTTCAGTCAAACAAAGTTAGCTTGGGAACCAGAGGCAATCTACCTATGACTACATAGAGCTTTGCTTTGTCCTAGCGCTTGTCAGGAAAAAAATAATCATTGCAGGAACTAGATTATTTGAAAATAGCCCAGGAAGACAGACAATTCTACTTAAAGTGCTGAAAAAATAAAGGCAAAAACTAAAGGAGAATTTGTGCTTCCTGGTGTAACCACCTCTTCAGTGTGTAAAAATTGCCATAGCTGCTTTGACTTTAATGAAGCAGTGATAATTACCATGTGTACAGCATTTTCCTCCTTTTATTTTCAGAACAATGTTCATATTTCCCAGGGCTCTGAATTTTCAGTCTTTTTTCTCCCTTAATCAATCTGTAAAATTCTTTTGTCTGAACTGCAGATTAGTTGTTGTTTATTGGATCCTTACAGGAGCCAAGGCTGGCAAAGCAAGTGCAGAGCAAATTTGAAAACAGGGCAGAAAAGGTTTATGGTGAAGTGAAGTAACTTTCCCCAACATCTCAAAAAATATCTACATAACAGATGGGGTTGGAAAGAAATCCCTGTGCTCCAGGTGAGCCAGAACCTAAGGAGACATGCCAGGAAATAGAAAAAAATTGTCTTTCCTCAGATCACAAGAGTGATGAAGTACCAGGTATCTGCTGTACCTCAGAGGGGGTCGTTAGATATTTCACCCTTAGAAGAACCCCTCTAAGGGTTCCATGCATATCTTGGAGACACAGCACCCGCCTTGTTAACTTGGAATGTGACCTGCATTTATCCTAGCATTTTGTTAAGGAAACCTCCCTTTAGAAATGGTTGTGAAAAACAAGCTTTACTGTGAAGGCAAACAAATATCCCAAAGTAATTCATTTCAAAAAAACTTCAATTCAGAACCCTCCCTCCTACCCTGGACTTATAGACTTTAGCAAATAACTAGCAAAAGTCTACCCATTCACCTTTTTTTTTTGGTATGCAGCCTTCTGTCTGTTCCTCCCATTCCTTCTTTTTCTGCACTTTTCTTGTCCAATTGCCTACCCCATCCTGACTTTGCAACTGAAACATCTCAAAATGTGTTTGACGTGTTCATAGCCACCTAAAGGTGATGAGAAGCAGATCTAAAGGTAATGAGACCTACACAGTACTTGTGAGCAGCTTTGCTATGGATATTAATAAAATATTCTACTCTGTGGCCACTTGAGGGAGCTGCTATGAAGTATGTGGAGGAGCAGGACAAAATTTGTCTTACTTTGTAGAGGCGCAGGAGATGTAAAGAGATTCTGTATAGGACCCTGAGAGTTTTCAAAGAGGTTTGTAGTATTTAAAATATTCCACACAGATCCAGACTATTTTTTTTTTTTTTCCCAAAGTTACACTTGTTACCTCTATAGGGCACTGAATTATATCACGTATTCTACAAAACCTAGTGGTGTCCCTCAGGGGTTGTAGTTAGGACTGGTCTTGTTCAACGTCTTTGTCAGCAATATGGACAATGGGATTGAGTGCACCCTCAGCAAGTTTGATGGTGGTGCCAAGCTGTGTGGTTTGATTGATAAGCTGGAGGGAAGATATGCATACATAAGGAAATTAACATGCTTGAGAGGTGGCCAGTGCCAGCTTCACGAAGTTCAACAAAGTGAAGTGCAAGGTCTTAAACCTGAGTTGGAGCAATCCCAGGCACAGCTGAGTTGGGCTGAGAAGAGATTCAGAGCACCCCTGCGATGAAAGACTTGGGGGTGTTGGTGGATAAGAAACTAAACATGAGCTGGTGCTAGTGTGCACTTGTAGCCCAGAAAGCCAACTGTATCCTGAGCTGCATCAAAAGGAGCGTGACGAGCAAGTCAAGGGAGGTGATCCTGCACCTCTGCTCTGCTCTCATGAGACCGCACTTGCAGTAATATGTACAGCTCTGGTGTCTTCAACATAAAAATGATGTAAATTTCTTTACTGTGAGGGTGGTGAGGCACTGGAATGGGCTGCCCATGGAAGCTGTGAATGCTCTATTCCTGGCAGTGTTCAAGGCCAGGCTGGACAGAGCCTTGGGTGACATGGTTTAGCTTGTGGTGTCCTTCCCTGGGGCAGGGGGCTTGGAACTTGATGATCTTAAGGTCCTTTCTAACCCTAACTATTCTATGATTCTATGGAGTTGTTGGAGTAAGTCCAGAGGATGCCACGAGGATGATCAGGGGACTGGAGCACCTCCCATATGAAGGCAGGCTGAGAAAGTAGGTGCTGTTCAGCCTGGAGAAGAGAAGGCTGTGTGGAGATCTCATAGCAGCCTTCCAGTATCTGAAGGGAGATTACAAGGATGCTGGAGAGGGGCTGTTCATCAGTAACTGTAGCGATAGGAGAAAGAGTAATGGTTTTAAGCTGAAACACGGGAAGAGCAGGTTAAAAATAAAGAAGAAGTTCTTCATTGTGAGGGCCCGAAGAAGTGATAAATGCCCAGTCTCTGATAGCGTTCACAGCCAGGTTGGACAAAGCCTTGAGCAACATGGTTTAGTGTGAGGCATCCCTGCCCACGGCATGGGGGTTGGAACTGGATGATCTTAAGGTCCTTTCCAACCCAAACCATTCTGTGATTCTCTGAAACCAGCATGCTTCTTACTGATGCTTTGATTTCTGTCTGAAGTTAAATAAATATCTGGTTTAAATATCTAAGCAAATTGGATCAAAAGGCTAAGCTACATTCCTGGCCCCAAAAATAAAAGATTTGTAATTGTGCATGGGAAGAGAAGATTGTTGACTCTTTAACTGTGTTATCCCACTTGAGAAAAGTAATCTCACTACACAATTTAAATATTCAGATAACCCAAATCTAGTTCAGTGTTGTCTGCTTGGAAGTTAGGATGATGACTGTCTACTCCAGTACTGGTTGTGGATGTAATGGCAAATAATACAGATTATTTGAGTACTCAAACCCTGAAAATTGTTACAGGTAGTGGGGAGGTTCCAGTCCTGAGGCAATCCTGTGTGGGCTATTAGGCACTGAGCACAAACACAAAAGAACATGTCAGTGGTTATGTGGGGTAAGAATAAAAATGCAGCCAACCAAAAAGTCTGAACGAAATGTTGGGCTGAGACCACCTTTCTCAGAGCTCATACCAAGCACTCAGGTGATAAGAAAATTAAATTTGAAATGAGTATGTAAGGTTCTTGCTTTTTTAGGCAATTTGTGTTTGGAAATTTAAATGGAAAAATATTCTTCTCATTTTATTCTATTTCAATAGATGGTTGAGGCTGGATGCACATGAGCTTGGGGCACTCTGAATGAATACTGAAGGTGCTCAAAAAAGCTTGATGAAACTACATTTAGCTGTCCATGCCTGTAGTGATCTGGCACCAGTGCTGCTGATTCCATAACTTGCTTGGTTTTGCCAGATTAAATTGAACTCTTTAAATTGGCAACTCAAAAAGTAACCACCTGATGTACCAGAGAGGTCCTTCTGGAGTATGAGGCTTCACAATACTTATCTGTAGTGCTTTGCAGAACTCAAAAAGAAAGGAAGATTACAGAGGAAGCATCACTTCTGTTACCTATTATTTCTTGGATTCTACTTAAAAGTTGTCAAAATTATATTTCTTCTTCAAGAAATTTAATTTTTATAGCAAATTTAATTTTCAAACATTAGGTTTTTTGAATACACAGTTTATAGACCTATCCATTTACTGCAGTACTTTGATTTTTAGAATGATCAGCTTGTGGGAGACTGTCAATGGGAAACCTAGTAGGAATTTTTTTGTTGTCACTCTTTTTTTTGCAACTGGAAGACTTTTATTTTCCTTTTTATGGTCCCTGGGTGGACTGAATCCTCCGTGACACCCTATGTTCTGCTTTCCAGTAAGGTACAAGAAAAGATTCATGTAATTCCATGAACATGGACTGAGGTTATGCAGCAGCTGGGGCAGCTACATTGTTTTGAGGGGTTAGGGAGGTTTTTGTCTGGGGAGATGTGCAAGAAAAATAACATTACTTTATGTGATTATTAAGTATGATAAAATGATAGCAACAATTAAAAAAATGTGTAGCAGTAGTTACTTATTTCTGTAAACAACTTCACTGGAATTTTTACCAATATCCTAAACTCTCATTTGCATTCATATAAAAATTGATAGAAAATAATGCTGTAGTTGGAAATAAGCAGGTCACCTGTGGGCCATCTTCATGAGGAAGAGTTCAGTGCTGACTTACCATCAAGACTGTGCTCATTGATGACATGTTTATACGGGGGAAACACACGGCTATTATCCATGCTGTACGCATTCTGTGGCTAATGAGAGATTTCATGCTCAGCAGTTCTTGTGTCACATGTTTTATAGGCATTAAACTCACCATGCAAAACTTCCTATGTTTTTTCATTGCTTTGCTGCAGAATGTACTTGGGCTTAATTAATACACCAGAGAATGGTTTATTCTCTGCAAAATATGTGTCACTAACATCTCTGCCATGGTGGAGATGTGACTCACATCAGTGAAAGTTGCCAGAGGCTACACTTAACCTTGTGCACTCAAGCTGAAAAATAATTAATAAAATATTCCCAAGTGTTATGTTTTTGCCTACCACCAACTCAACATCTTAATGATGAGGGAGTAGGCACACAGCAGCTCTGTTTGTAGTCAATTTACCTTTCTTTGCAACATTTCTCACTGAAAAATGCTTGTAATCTCAGACTAAAACACCAGGAGCGATATCACCAAATTAATCCCAGACTTTATTTACATAAGAAGTCTATTCTTCTTTAAATTGCAAGCTCTGCAATTGCTTATTTCTTGCTCTTTATTGAATGCCTAGCATACATAGCACACTCATCCCAGGTGGAGCCTTAGTCATTATGGTAAAAAAGATAATAATGGTAATAACAACTGTATATGAACTATATTCAGGAAGCCTAAATTCTATGCAAGTTCCTATGTCCAGTCAAAGGAGAGAGCCTATCATCTATAAAAGTGATTAGAAGAGTCCAAGTGTCATGATAAGAGGGAAGCACTAGACTTAAGAATTGACATGGGATTGTAATTTTTAATTTTTTTAGTTTAGTCATTGCTTTTACAGGACAAATAAACAAAAAGTGATGGATTATAATGGGGCAAAATGCAGATTTATTTCCCCTCTTCCACACCACCCCACCCCCTCAAATTCTAGAGAAATTTTTGATACTTGTAGAAATGTCAAATTTAGCAAATAATCACCAATTCTACTAAGAATCAGCAAAAAGCAATGGGGTTTTTTATGTTTAAAAATAACCATATTTCTGTGCTATTTCAAGTATAAAATAAAAGAGAGAAAAAAAGGAGTAGAACCTGCATATAAAAGCCATAATTTTAGCAGCACTGGTTAAAATCTTTATATGACAATAAGGGCCTCCTTTTTCCATTAGATGAAGATATTTCAAAAACCTACAGTCATGTTTTTTCATAGTTTTTGGCATAAGTGTTCACAAAAAGGTACATTGTCATGAATTTTTTACTTTGGAAAAAAATCTCTTCTGGAATTTACAAAAAAGAAAAGGTGGGTGGAAACAAAAACCACAGGCTGTTGTGAAAGACTATTGTACCACTGAAATCGTATGCAATTATAGAAAGTAGCTGAAGTGTTATTCCCTATTTCAAATTAACAAGCACATTGGCTGATAAGTGAAACATGCCATCCTGCATCAAGCATCTTGTATTTTTTAACGTTTTAATGACTGGGACACTCATATTGTCTTTCTAGCATCTTCATCTTAGATCCCAGAGTATGAAATCTCGCTCTTTGCTTGTAAGAGCCAAGGGAGTTTGCTCAAATCTCTAAGTGAGATTTCTGTAACCCTTCATAGACAACCTGGAGGCTCCAACCTAAAACCTTCCTTAAACTAAATTGCTGAAGTGAGATGATGTGAGTATTCCCCGGAGTTCAGCTATGAAGGAGATAGTTTGATGCAAGTGTCAAGCAAGTTCATCGCGGCCAGGGGAGATGCCTTGATTTGTTAGAATATGTTGTGGTTGGTACTAAATAGTAGGTATCCTTAAATGACCATGAAAATAAGGTAAGACTGTTTCAATATGTATGGTGTCCTACTGTGCGATACCAGGAAGCATTTGTGCTGACTCAGTTATGAATGTAAAAACAGTAGCAAAACAGGAGTGAAAAAGCTTTGCAGTAAACCAGAAGTTGAAAGAACTGCACCAGAAGTGGTGCAGTTAAACCATGGAGGTTTGGCCTGATTTTGTAGGGTTGCTCATATAACCTCTTTCTTAATGTGGAAGGAGGAGTAAATTCAGCCCAAGAGGTCAAGGGTTGCTATTTGAGTCAATAAACTTAGTGTTCTAATCTTTGCATATCACGACTTATTTTAGAGCAATTTAAACAGGAAATGAGGTCTGAGGGTATTGCAATTAGACAAAGATACTGTATATGCCTGTTTGAAGAGGTCAGAGCTCATGAATGTAGTAAGGAGGTGCACCATCAGCAATTAGCAGGAGAAGAGACAGAAAGATAATTGATCTCCAGATTTACTATCAGAGTAAGAAAAAGGATAAGAAGAGCAACAACACAAGGAGTGAAAGCAGAGTCAGAGAAGAGGACAGCATACTTATGTTAGCACTGACTTCATGGGTTACCCTGTAGATTTAAATTCATTATTAAGTCAAGACCATTGAAAACAACTGAAATTGTGAGTATTGAAGTGAGCACTAGAGTGTTTTCAGCTACTGCTAACTTCCAGAGACATCTCCTGGATGCTTTAAACTGTTGTATGTCTCTTTGGTTAAAGAAATAAATAAGCTTGACAAATGTTGAATAGCTCATGTGTTATTTGTGGTGGAACAAATAAAAGCAGAGTGATGCCTAAGGGGAATTTAAGTTGAAGACTGATAGAAGAGGAAGTTGTTGAATACCAAATGCAGTACCATTTAGGAAGGTATTCAGATGACTTTGAACTGCTCAGTGAATTAGAACAGGTAAAAAGAAGAGGATACTGCCTCTTCCCTTCAATTACTAAAGAAAACAATTGTAGAAAGAGGCTGTTTTCTGCGTGGTTTAGTATGAAACTGCATAGAGTGCTCCTCATCTGGAAGGAGAGTAACTCTGCTTTGATGTTTTCATTCCTATCCCCAGCTGTCACCAGCTTACTAAATGACCCTGTGCTTCTGTGGCTCCAATTGTAGATGTGTACTGGCTATATCCTCTGCAGCATCCCCAGTGAAGGATCATTCTGTAAACAGGGCTGCAAAATGCACCAGTGGTAAAATTCAGAATAAAGACTTTGCAATATGCAGCAAAGACTGAGAGAATTGCCTGATGTTGACTGAGGACACGACAGCATAAGACATGACACTACAATGGTATCAGGGTCAGAGTAGTTCCCTGGCACTCTTGCATGGGTTTTCTAAAGGTGTTCAGTGCCTAGCTCCTACTGAAGGCCACGATGGGCTGAGAAGCCTACCAACAGTATGACTTCAGGTTTAGAACTGGCTTTAGAGGTAACTGTGAAATAGAGACCGTTGGAAGGGAAGAACGCCTGAAAAGAAGAAAGGCTGATCCAGAACTGAAACTTAACTTGCAGATACATAGTTTTCAGTCTGCCACTGAATTGGCAGTAATTTTGCAAATAATTGTAGGTAAATGTGGTGGAAAACATTTGTATTGCCAATGTGAGGGGCAGGATTTTCTTGACTATAAAAGGAGTGGAGAGAGTCAGCTCAAATGTAGGTACTTACTGTGTTGGCATGTAAATTTGGTCAAATGAATCCTGACCTCAATGTTTTGAAACAGCAATGATGATGTGCAAAGTCTCCAGGTTCTTAAGCTTAGACTTTTTATGTGTTTGTTGTGATTTCCTTGCACTTAGGGCAAACTTAGCTAACCTTTTCTCTGCCCCAGGCTAGGCTAAGAATCTCCTGCAAAACAAAGTGAGAGTTCTTATTGTAGTCACCTGAGACCAAGAGTTGGGTAAAGTAAAAAAACACTTTACTCAGCCAAACACTGAGAGATTTTGCAATATAAGCATGAGATCTGACAGTGCCGAAATGCTGGCTTTGCTTCAGTTCCCCTTCACTGCATCTCCATCTCTTGCTTGCCTCCCACACTTAATTCAGATGTAATCTTGGAAAGAGCCACATTTTACACAAGTGAATAAAGATGACATGCTGCCTTGTTCTCCCTCTTTCTGACTTTGCCTTCCATTGATTTATTAAACCCCTGAGTTTTGATGACAAACTATTTTTCATCGTGCTTCTCTGAAGGGGCATTTAGCACACATAGATCATTGTTGATGTTGATCCACGCCTTCTCTGGGAGAGCAGCTCTTGTGGGTTTTCTTGCTCACATTTACGCTTGTTCATAACCTGTTCTGAAATAAACAGCATCATGCCTACGTTTATTGACGTGATTTTCATGTGCGTTTGGTGGTGTTTCCCCTTCCCCTCACCTTTCTGAGTTGTTTTGTCGGTCTCTGGATGGGTGATGGTTGAGGTATGAGTCACAGAAATTAAACAGTATTAGTACATTCTTTAGTGCTTTAGAACAGATCACACTTAATAGAACAATAATGCATTATGTTGTGTATTGTTCCATAGGCTAATTACCTAATCAGATAATGTCAGGGAAGCAAACTTGTAGCAGATATTAATTATCAGTGCATGGACTAGTAGCAGATGGCAGTATTTGCAGTGGAGAATAAGCTGATGGTTCAGTGGATTAATTAAAGCTTACACGTCTTCATGCCCTCCACTGAAAACACAGCGTAATAATAACTGTGTGCTTTTTTGAAAAGGAAAACAGTATTTAGCTGTGGTTCTTTAACTGATTAGATTTTCCTGCAAGTAGTAACAGCAAAAAAGAATAGTTGATTTCCCCAAAATAACTCCAGTGGTTTCCATTTGCCTCTGGAGTGCTCAGTATGGATTTAAAATGAGTATTTATTGTAAATCATATCAACAGCTCTGGGAAGAAGGACTAGGTGTAGCTATGTGCTTTTGTTTCCAGCTATTGGGCTGTAGAATCCTGCTGCATTTTGCTCCGTCTGTTGACCAAATTTCCTTGCATTCTCTCACTGAACTGTGCAAGAACACTGGGGCATCTTCCCTATAGATTTTAGATAGTGTGAAGTATCTCAGCACAAAACCAAAAGGGATAAAAGGGGGATGCAACTTTTGCCCAGCCAAAATCTACATAAAAATCATTTACTCAGATCTGGCAGAACAGATGTGGCAAACATCCACCAGAAGAGCATTCTCTGCTGACAGATATTGACCTTCTCTCCTTGTCACTGTGCTAAATGCAAATACAAAAAAAAGCAGTGCTTTGTCTACTCTGAGAATCATAACTTTCCCCATACACAGAGCTGTTGTGCTTCTCAGGAGCTTTGGGAGCCTGGTAGGAAACTCAGCTAGAGCCCTTTCATGCCATACTGGTGAGGGAGGGCATTTGACAGTGCTGCAGCTGTGAATGAAACATCTCTGCACCAGTAAGGAGGTCCAAGGGGAAAGGAATACCAGAGCAGTTTCCAGCGCCCAGATACCAGGGAGAAAGCTATGTGCAAACCAGAATGATAGAAGAGCAACCATTTAAAGGAAAATGACTATGGCAAGAAATACGTTACTTTTGTTGGAGCCAGGTTTGCTGTGACAAATTGGTTAGGACTGTAAGAGAGAGGCATGCTATCACATGATCTATTCATACAGGAAGGAAAAGCAATAACTGCTCTGACACTAATGAGGTATAAAATATCTCACCTGACAGCCACCAACACATACAAGTCTTGATTTTTCTCTCGGCAATGTGAGCTCAGTCTAGATTTTATTATCTCCTGCTGGCTGTAAACTTCATGGGAGAGACAAAGCAGAGACACTAGACTCCCTTTCTAAGTTATATAAATTAGTTTAAAGATGCAACAGTTAAGTTTATTGTCAGTTTTTGAACTTTTGACAGTGAATATCTGATTTGGTAAGCAATAAACTCATGGTACCTGGCACTTTTATGCACACATCTCAGCCTTTGTGACTGCAGTTTTTACATAGATCACATCTTCAATCTAGTACATTGGTTTTCTGCAAGCCCAAATCTTTCCTGCCAGAGATACAGGGGTAAATTAAGGATAACTTTACTGAGGGTTCTAATACACTACTCTCAAATGGTTGATAGGACTAGATAATTTCCTCCAAAATTAATCTTATCTTTATTTGCATAATCTAAGTCCATAGAGCCTCATCAGTAGGAAAGAAATCAGTTTTCCCCCAGAGCCCAGAAGAGTTCAACACAGAGATACTTTTCTTCTTATTAAAAAAAATTTCATAATCTTTTAATTCTTTTTTCTTTTTATTTTTTATTTGCTGTGAAGTCACTCTAGAAATGTAGGTTGGATTTTCCTGAGTAAAGAGGGTATTTGGCTTTCCTGTCTGTCTTGCCACTTCAAATGATTTCTTGACTAATTAGTGGGATTTCAATTTCCAAACCACCTTTAATAATAAAACAAGCAAACAAACAAAAACGCCCAAAACAAAAATACAAATAATCAAATAACAAATAAAACCAAACCTCATTTGGAAGAGTCATTAACCAGATTTCTCCCTTTTATTGTTTCATCTATGGAAAGTGTCCTCTGTGTTCTCTGTTGGTACATGGCAAAGTGTAAGCCTTTGTCCTTGATTGTAGATACAAAAAGAGACTCCATCCTTCATGTATAGATCTGCTCCTGTATGTTCTGGCAAATTGAAAAGTTTGGGGTACTGGAATAGTTCTGCTTTACTAAGGACCACTGTGAACCTTAAAATTTGACAGAGATACATAAAGGACAGAAGTCTTGACAGCTTCATGTTATAGGGCCAGATTGCTTGGAAAATATTCCTAGTTAAAGAGAGCAGAAGTTATTACTATTGTATTCTGAATCTGTATTGCACCCATTTCTGGGCAAGCTCTCCAGCTGTGAGAGTGCTAGTTTGATTAGTTGACTACTTTTTTTTCCCCATCCTATGACACAAAGCTAGTCCTACAAAATCAATCCCAGCAAGACTTGGTGGCAGTTTCCTGCTGACTCCCTGGTGTTTCATGACTGCCTTGAGGCTAAAGCTTCTTGATGTGGATAAATCCAGTGTTAGGCTTTAATTTTAATATACTGTTTCTCAGAAGTTCATTCAATATCTTTCTCATTGCTTTTGCCAGACACAAAGCATGTTTCCACAGCAACAAATAGAGCAATGTAATTGCCCCGGCACCCTGTCATAAATCCTTCAGGTGGTGATTTTTAAAATGTGGACAGCATAAAGACTTGGACAACTTTGCTGTTTCAAAGTAAACTTGCATATCTGAGACTGTCAGCCAAGAGATTTCCCACTGAGCTTAACTCAGCTGGATATGTGAATATGTCTCTGAGAGAACTTACATGCCAGTTTTTTGTTGCTGTTGTGTTTGTGTATCTGTCCTTACTCTTTGCTATGGTTAAACCAGTAGGTCAACTATAATCAGAACCTGGGCAGGACTTGCTGAATTGCTGGCTGGCTTTTTGTTGCCTTGAGCCACAGCAAGATAAGGGGGCAGTCAAAGGGCAGCTCTTTGCCAGCTGGGAGTCAAGGTAGTGGTCATAATTCAGGGAGAGTAAGGGCTGTAGCCTTACTGAGCTCCTCCATACGTTATGATGAGCTTCAGTGCTGCATGTTCCCATTTAAAGAGGTCTTTGAATGACACAGTTCCCCCATCTCACCCACTTGTTGTAAGCAGCCAGCAAAAATGTTCATGACTTTTCAAACAGGTTTCATTAAATATTAGAAAATAGGGTTGAATTTCATTGAAGATTAGAAAATCAGGCTGAACAGGCCCTTGGCTTGAGTTCATCCTGCTCACCAAAACATCTTTGTGAGCTTCCCTCACCACTACCTCCGCTTCAGGTGGTTATTTCTCTGCCCTGCTTCAATGGAGCACCAGCTGCGGAAAGTCCCCGGCCTTTCCAGGTGATTTATTACAGAACTTACCCATAAGTAATAGCAAGGTAGGGGTTGTTTTTTTTTCCCCCTGCTAACACCAACCATAAATCTTCTTTCTGCAGCTGAATTAAAACCACTGGGTTGACAGATTACTGTGTATCTTTGTGCCAAAAACAGTGTGTGAAGCTTCCAGCAGGCTGCATAAAAACTGGTCACTTCAGAATTAGCTTCCACAAGGCCCATCTCAATCTTTCTGTAGAGCTCCTGTAACAATCCAGGTAAGACATGCAACAGTCAACTGGGAATCCGCTGTATCTCTGCCAAGCAGTGGTATGTAATTCTGTCAGCGCTGGATTCATGGAGACACAGGATGGTGATTTGTCCAGCTTCAAAGGCAGGAGTACTGCAGGGGAACACAACATTCCAGTCTCAGTCTTTGTTAGGTATCTCTCTGTTATACACAGCTGCTACATCAGCCTGTCCTTCAACCCTCCTTTCTGTGCAATAGGAGATGAATGGGCTGGGAAAAGATGCTCTGCTAAGGATTTGATATCAGTATGATAATATATATTAGAACAGCATTAAGCCTAATTTTAAGTATATTAACCTGTCTCCTGCCCTGATTACTAAAATTCTGTCTGGATGTGTAGAAGTGCTCATACCAAACAGCTACATGAAAAGCACATAGAGTAACAAGAACAAGAAATATATGCTGGTAATCCATTTAAATGCAAATAGCTGGCTATTTGACCTGGCATGGAAATTTGAAATATATTCAATATTAAATTCATAGCTCAAACTATCAACAACAGTAGTTTAAAAAAAAAATATATGTACATATGCTTCCTTCACAAAGTATTTTGAAGTTAAACCCAATAAGTTTCAGATACTGCAAAGAGAAATCAGGCCATTTCTTATTAGATTTAACTAGAGTACAACACTTCTGTACATGCAAGTGTTTCTCTGTTTGAATTCCCAGATATTCTTCTGCTTCCGAAAAAAAACCCAACCTCATAGCAGAGCTGTAAAGAGGATGACTTCGTTTAATTGATAAATGAGGTTTTTAAAGTACTG
This sequence comes from Bolborhynchus lineola, assembly GCA_025448015.1. Classification (NCBI taxonomy): domain Eukaryota; kingdom Metazoa; phylum Chordata; class Aves; order Psittaciformes; family Psittacidae; genus Bolborhynchus; species Bolborhynchus lineola. The sequence goes on from JAOEHX010012467.1 coordinate 34,471, forward strand.
TTATGAAAATTAAGTTTTCCATAATCATGAGTTGAACTTAAAAATCACATGGTTAGTTGTTTGTTGTTGTTTAATACATATATATTATATTTATCTTCTGGGTTGTTTCCTCTTTTTGATTAAAAATAATTATCCTGCATAACCCTGGAAAGTGGAGTTTATTTTTCACTACAGAGTGAAATTATTTTGAAGTCAGCAACTACACTGCCATTTCAAGAAAAAGAATTGGATCTTCTGACTCACTACAAATAAAATTCCATAAGGATGTTCTCACTTAATTTTTCAGATGGCCAAAGATGCTGTACGTTCAAGATTTCATTTCAGAGATATTTTCAATTGGTTTGGACAATTACATATAACAATATGTTCTATTACTTATTTATATATTTATTTATTTATAACTTATTTCAGATCTACTACTGGATGGGGCTGTTCATCCTGGAGAGGAGAAATCTGTGTGGACACCTTCTAGCAGCCTTCCAGTGTCTGAAGGGGGCCTATAAGGATGCTGGAGAGTGACTTTTCAGTAGGGACTGTAGTGATTGGACAAGGGGTAATGGGTTAAAACTCAAACAGGGGAAAGTTTAGATTGGATATGAGAAAGAAATTCTTTACTGTAAGGGTGGTGAGGCACTGGAATGGGTTGCCCAGGGAAGT
>JAOEHX010012468.1:0-12558 GCA_025448015.1 Bolborhynchus lineola
GCCAAAAGTCAAAACCACAGCACTGCACCAGCTACCGAGAAGGAGAAAAATGACTGCTACTGCTGAACCCATGACAGCATAACTAGGGTTTTGTTTTCAAAATGTCACATATAAAAAGTATTAGATACTTTTGCTATCTGTATTATTCACATGTAGGTTGCAAATAGAATTACATAGATATATGCATGTATACCTGTGCTTTCTGCTTCTCCCAAACAAAAAAAAAGTTGTGAAAGGGTTGCTGTTCCTAGGCATTGCTAGCTCTGTAACAGTACTATGTCAGCCAGGCTTTATCCAAACCTTCTCCTTATCACAGTCCTCTATCAGACTGCTCTTGGAGCTCAGATTTGAGAGCTTCGTAAGAGATGCTGTTAGAAATGGAGAACTTCAGAGGTAACTTGGCAATGCATGCATACCAATCTTGGTTTGTGCATAGAGAAGAATAGCTAATTATCTCCAAGGGTGTTTTGAACCTTTCTCCCATTAAGATGTACTCCTCCAGCACAAGAAAGTTTGTAAGCACTTGGTAAAATAAACTTTTATATTTTGTAACTATTTGCATGGTTCAAAATAAATGTTTTAAGAGTACATTGATTACAGTAGCTGCAGCTTGATTATTTATGGTTTTACATCTGTATTTGACTACTGTATGATTTACCAAAATGTAAAATGCTCACATTTCATTTGCATGTCTTTTAAAAGGAGATAGCAGAGTTTAATCTCTTCAGGACTGTTTAACCAAGGAAAGACTTAGAATTCCTAAAAATGCCTACTGAGTATGCACATAAGAGACTGTGCTAATCCAGGTGTATGGAGCATCCTAAATTTATGTCTATTGAACTTAGGCCTGCAGCCTAGTCAGGTAGGGATGGTGATCCTTATGGTGTGCTGTGTTTTCTTTCTCCCCAGGAATGAGACAAGGTGGGGACATTGGCACACAGTATCGCTCTGCCATCTACACATTTTCTCCTGAACAGATGGAATCTGCCTTGAGATCAAAGGAAGAATATCAAAAGGTAATATTGGGAAGGGCATGGAATTACTTCACGTGAGAGCAGAGGTCAGAGATGTCACCAATTATCTCGAAATCTCCTTGTGCTGTGCGTTGTCTCTGTGTTTCTATTGGAGCTCCTCATTCCAGTACCAAACTTGCATCATATTTGCTTTAAATTCCAGCTTCTATGAGATTTGTGTGTGTGCGTGTGTGAGTCATTTTATAGCTATGCAGGAACAAAAGTAGTTACTTGTGCAGAGATATTTTTAATCTCTTTTAGAGTTTTCTGTGGGTGTGCCAGAGGAGAAGTTTGTGATCTATTCAAGTGTATCTGGACAACTCACTTTGAACGGTGTATTCAGACTCTCAGACCCAAGAGTTCTTGAACACTAGGGGAAAGTTCTGATCAATATTTGATCTTGGTAACTCAGAATCACCCACCTGCTGCTTATAAAATGCTTCTACCAAGCCATTCCATAAATGTCTTCAGTTAAATGTGACAGTCCCTGACTTAGTAAGACTATTTGTTTTGACACTAGAATTTGTATGACAGAAGATTGACCTTTCTATACACAGTTCTGTTTTTCAGTGAAGATGAATTCTGTCTCTTCCCTGCCACATAAGCTGTTGTTTAACTAAAGGTAGAGGGATTAGTGGCCTATAGTGTTGCTCCATTGCAATTGCTGTCTGATCTGCCTTGTGGCCTTGTCAATGTAATATTCAGTTTCTGCAGCAGAGATATATAAATTCTTTTAATTTATATAAAAACCCTACACAAGTAGGACATCAAGTCTACGAGAGTATTAAGTAGTGCTAAAAAAATATCAGGTTTCATACATTCATTTATACTATGAATTCACTAGTGTTATGTTAATGAACATGGGGTTTTGGTGGATATTTAATGTTAAAATTAACCAACCATTTTTTTTGGAGAATGAGGTTATATCAGTCAGAAGCACCTACCAAGGTCCAAGAAGGAGGTGCTTGTGCTGAAGTCTTGTGTGGTAGTTTGGTTTGCCTAAATGTGTGTATGACATTGGTGGGCTGAGCTATGTGTGGACTTTAGAGCCGGTTTATATACACAGATGGCATTATTTTGCATGCAAAGAGATGCTCTGAACTGCATTAACTAATTTGCAAGTCGTGCTTAGCAGTGTGATAACTGTGCATGTAAATTAAGTGTTCAGTGACATATATATACATTTTCTTGTAAGTAGCTGAACACATGGGGATAAGTCAGTCTGGCAGGTGTTTATTAACTGAGTGGTTTCTGAAGGTTTGGTATTCATATTTAAGGGCTAGAACTTCTTTCTACTCATTGTCTACCCTAGATCCATTCCTTTTCTAAATTGTTTTTGTTCCTTTCTGTTAGCATCTGCTGACCAGCATCACATTGTAAATCTTACAGCTTTCAGTTTGCTTTCCCAACTCTATTATTCTCTGCTGTTCTTTCTCATTAAATTAATGCAGACTTGAAAGCAAAATTACGATGTAGGAGATTGCAATATGGTATTACAGAAATTTCCATCATCAAGTAGATTTCCTTAATGGCACAATTTAAAATTTACCTACTTTGAAGTCTATCACCATTTGAAAAGTGTGTATAATTAGTACATATTTATAATTAGGCCAGAAGCCTTGGGTGATATGGTTTAGTGGGAGGTGTCCCTGCCCATGGCAGGGGGTTGGACCTGGATGATCTTAAGGTCCTTTCCAACCCTAACTATTCTATGATTCTATGATTCTATGACTCTGTAAGTGATCACATGTAGAGTTTTTTTTTGGCATTGAAGTAGGGAGAAGGAAGGGTCTGTGTCACCAGCTAAGGAAACACAACAAATACATATCGACATTCCTAGAGGATATGTAGTTTCTATGTATTATTAACAACAATATCTACAATAGTATCTGTGGTATTGTAGTAGCAGTAGCATGATTCTATGAGAAACATATTGAGCAAACAACATGTTCAGGAATCTCTTTTCATATTAAATGTTTTGTATTATATTACTTTAATGTAAAACAACCACTTTCCTTATCATTGCAGTAATTTAAAACAAATACCGAGCTCTTTTGGTAGTGGCACATGCATATCTATGCATGTGATGAAAGATAAAAACATATGGGGATAGCGTAACACTAGGTTTTTCCATGATAAGCAGCAGTGTATACACCAAACAAATAAGGTAAGGACAAATAGGGTAAGGACAAACAAATATTGGAAGTACAATAACTGCAGTATGTATGTGTGATTCTAGAGTTTCTTGGCACAGCAAATTAATAAAACCAAAACACTGCTTATTTGTTTGTTCACTGGTTAATTTTGCATGTGCTCTTAGGTGGTATTTTTTAGCTGAGCACCTGGAAGAGAGCTCAGAGTGGCCTCTGAACAGAAGATATGTATTTGCTGGATAATTTTTTTTCATAGGCAAGTAGGGCTGTTAACTTAAAGGAAACATTTTTGTTTACTGAGTGTAGAAACCATCCAACCCCAAAGTTTATATATGAATTTCTTCCTCCAGAAAGGCTAGCCAGAAATGCTAGCTCCTATGTGGAAGTCAGACAGCCATGTTCAACTCTGTCTACATTCAGCAGTCAGTGTGGGCTGAGAGGATCAAATCTGCAGAACAAAACCTTTTGTACTGAAGATCCAGAGCGCACTATGTGCATTTCAAGAGGGTTTATCCTTCAGTAGTTATAGTTTGGTCCTTGGAGGCACACATGCTACTAGCAGGTGGAAGTCACTAGTGCATTTCTGCTAGAGCTCCATCAAAATGAGTTCATCTGTCCCAGTGGATAGGAGATTTATTACAAAAGCACACTTCTGCTCCAAACTGAAACACTAATGTAGCTTACACCTTTAGGGTAGTTCTATGCTTGAGTGGAGAAATACTGTAGTTAAGTGCACCATGTCCCTAGCTCCTACCAGCCTACGAGTGGGAATTGTAATGCACAGAGAGCCCAAGTATCCTTCAGGGTTACATCTATTTTAAGTTGTGAAACTTGTTGCTGATTCATGCAGCTGTTTTAACAGCTGAGAGATGGCTGAACAATGAATATGCATTGAGCCATGTGTCTTTAGCTCTTGATGAAACTGAATGCATACAGTCAGAGTTGGCTAGTGGTATTACGTATTGTAATACTATAGTGCTGCCAGTAAATTGTAACACAATGTAAGTGTAATCAGAAAGATGTACAATGAGGGCCAGGGCTTGGTGAAAATACTGCAAATGAGCTGTTCCGTCAGTTTTGCCTGAAGCTGAAGTTTTATAATACAGTTGAACCTGGGGTTACTCAATTTTCAAGACAGTCGCTAGGCTGCATTTGGTTTTCGAATGGATTATCTAGGCAATAATCCATATAGTGAAATCAGGGTGGGGAGAAGTTTGTATTTATTTTTTAATTTTTTTCTGAATCATTTGAAGCATTTCTTTTGTCAAGCACTAGCACTGGGTTTTCAGGCTGCAAGAATGTACAGAGTAACTCCTTTCTATGTTTGGCTTGTATTAAAGTAGAATGCAAAAAATGCCAACATCTCTGCATCTTCATGTAGGGCAGCACTGACAGTGAACACCATGCAGAGAGAGCAAAACACAGGTGTATAAATTTTTTACAAAAGCAAATATTTATCAGGGGGACATCCTTCCACAAAGCAACTAAAGGGCCTTTCTGTGAATAATAATGAATCTTTAGATCTTGACAGAGGTGTTGGGTGATGTGAGGAGGTAATAAACTCCGGATTTGTTATAGCTAAGAGGAGTTGGTGGGGAGAGCTGCTGTCATTTGCATCATAGTTGTAATCTGTGAGATTAATAAGGGCTGAAAGACACAGGAGTATAGAAATACTGAGATTTTATGAAGACATTAAAAATGTGGCCTTTACTAAAGTGTTTTACAGTGATGGGTTTGGGGAATGGTGTTGGGGGTGGGTTTTGTTTTGTTGGGTTTTTTTACTGTTAAAATCCTGAACAGTTGCATGATAAATCATGGATGACCAGGGGAAGAATGGGGATCAATGCTATTTTGTGTACTTGTGGATTTACAGTGCTGTCTTTCATTTGCAATGGCAAACTTTCAGTGTGGCTGCAGTTACATGATAGCACTCCTGATCCTGAACTTGCCACATAAGATCTTGGAACACACTGAATTAACCCTGAGATCAACTTTACACCACAGTAGTACCCCACAGTACTGACCTTCAGAAGATGCAACAGTCTCTGAAACACAGCAGCCTCACAGGTACTGTGTAAGTTTCATAAGCTTGTTGTGAGGTGATGAGGGAACAAAACCCTCAGCTGCAAAATCAAGAACTACATATTTGATATCATAGAAAATAGATGTAAAAGCTGGAGTTTCCTGGCCAGTGCAATGAGCTTTGGCACAGCAATCTGCAAGGAAATGAAATGGTAAGGACTGTATTTGTCAAGGCTGGAGGGAAGGCTGTTTACAGACCTCCAGGATTGATGGTTTTGAGTCTTCCATTGCATCAAGGAATACCCTGTGGAGTGAATTTACATTTATGTGATGGAAAATATCGCTGTGTGAGTTAAGAACATGCTTTGGATGTGAGACAGTTTTTCACATGTTTTTTGGCTGGGGAAGTTAAATAGGTCTTTTAAAAAGCAGGTTGTTATTAAAGCAATACAATAGAGCTGATAAAAAAATAACACCTGCTTACTCGCCTTCAAATTATGTCTATTTCAGAGCTTTCTGTATTGAATTATCTTTGCTTCACTCTGATGTGAATAGTAGCTACTTGATTCCTGATTGATGGTGGTAGTCTTTATGAAAATAAGCAAATCTGATCTGATAAGCTAAGCTATTATTTGTTTTGTAATCACTCATCTGTGCTACAGAGATACCTTTTTTAAGTCCATCCCTCCTGAGAAACAGAGAGCTTCATTCAGCTATGGAAGAGGAGGTTTTGTGTGAACAGTGGCAACAAGATGAAAGTTTTAATGGCATGAACTAAATTTCTTTGTTGAATTTATGCTGAAATGCATCTATATGATGCATTTGTAAAGTTCTGTGGTACATGCTGTCTATTTTTTTCTACCTCTTTGGTAGGAAATACTGTTATGGTAGGCATGGTCAGTGCCCTATGTTTTTCTTTGCAGCCATAACGTATGACGAGTTTACTCAATATTATAGTTATTGTTTATCTGTCTTTTTTTCTTAACAATTTTTCCTGTATTTCTCTGCTATAGAATCTTATGTTGTGGATTGAAAAACATCTTAATATCACCATCAAGATGTCTTTATTTCGAAACTATGAAATGTGCAGGTTGCATATGTCCTTATGAAAATGGAAATGAGCACTGGAGGACTAAGGACACCTCTCAAAATTCACTGAGGTCGAGGAGAAGAGACACCATCCTATGCAGAGTTCAGTACTATTTCCGTTCCCCTGAATGCAGCAACAGCACATATTGCTTGCTTTTGTCAATGCTGAAGAAAGCAGGATTTTTTTTAGCTTTTGATTCTGCATATATGGTGTTTATTTGATCAAAGGCTGTGTGTTTCACTTAGCCCTTTGACTGTTGCAAATATAGCTAATCATGCATTTGAAATTAGGACTGTAGACAGCATTATGAAACCATACTTTCTGTTCTACAGTAATTTTTTTCATCTGAGTGGTCATGGAGCTCAGCAAAGAAGCCATTTGCTTTATTGTACTGTGAATGTGAAACCAGTGCTTCAAGCTAACTCTTATGTTGGACATTTAAACTAATGCTAGAAATTGTCCTACAGTAAACTAATGTAAATAGCAAATAGATTTGACTCCAAGAGTGGGTTGTAAATAAAACATTTCGTGCTTCATATTGCATGCTCTGTTCAGCTTGCCAGTAATGTAAAAACATCCTAAATTTGACTAAACATCAAGTTTTCATACACTTAGGCAGGTTTTCTCAGTCTTCAGGGCAGATCCCCATTCTGATATAAAGAGCTAAGCTGGCTTGCCTTCAGCAGTCTAGTGCCATTTGAGCTGTCCTACCCTATCTGACCTGGCCTTCAGCTGCCACTCCAGCTAGCATACATCTCCTATATGTCCTAGTCAGAGCAGTGGTAAGACAACACACTAAAGTTAAATACCTTTATATCAGCCGATGAATGTGTTCCCAAATGGTTCAGTGGCATACAGGATCATTCTGAAGAGCTTCTATCTCAGGCTTTTGAATTTCTTGATCTTGATTATGCAACTGTTATGGCACTTTAAAAGTTTCACAAGCATATTAAATGTCAGGAGCATAAATTTGATTAGTATATTAATAATTATAGTTTATGTGAACAGTGATTTACAGGGAACAGGATATAGTTTTCTTAGGGAATTATAGAATCATAGTGAAACACAGAATCCCAGTTTGGAAGGGACCTCAGGAATCATCTGGTCCAACCTTTCTTGGCAAAGCATGATCTTCTTGGCAAAGCTGGGACCAGATGTCCCAGCACCCCAGGGTGCTCCCTGTCCAGCTGAATCTTAACAGCCTCCAATGCTGGGGAGTCCACTGCATCCCTGGGGAGATTATTCCAATGGCTGGTTTTTCTCATGGTGAAAAATGTTCCTCTTGTGTCCAAGAAGTTTTCAAGGAGCTTAGTTTAAATGAGATTAGTTATGGGGAGGACATGATAAAATAGTCTAGAAAAGGCCAAGGCAAAAGGAAGATGATTATGATTAGCTGTTGCCGTTCTGGGTCAGATCTTTTTCTCTTTGGATTAAACATGGCCCTTAAAAGTGACTTCAGCAAAAATTTCTGGAAGACAAAACCAAAAATCATCTTGAGATGTATTGAGTCTCGCAATGTGTTGAAAGATAAGGCTTACAGTGGGACTCTCTGCATTGATCTAGGAGGTGGAGAGGGGTTGGCCTGTTTTATAGTTTCCACACAAATTAAAAAATGAATCAAAACGTTTCTGGGTTTGGTTTTTGGGTGTTTTTTTTTTTTTTTTCATTTTTAGAAGGCACATGCATTTTTAATGAGCATGGTGAAGTCTGTGAGTGTTACTTCTGCTATCCATAGTTTGCTTATCCTTAGTGCAAAGCTATTGGATCCAAAGAACACTATTCAAACTGTAAGTTTTCTTAGTGACAGAAATGTGCCTAAGACAGAATTCAAGGAAGTACTCACGGAACACTTTTCCACTGTTTATCCAACTCTAAAATATAAAGCCAAAAATTTGCCTGAAATGGCTTTTCAAATCAGATATAAGAACATAATGGCACTTCAGGAAGTTCTGAGCTCCACAAAGGTGACACATGGAAACAAGTGATACTCCACATTTATAAAATATGCTGCTTAGGTTTGGCTATAGGACTGTCCGCTTAAGCACTTGGGTTCAAACAAGTGGATAACCTACATAATGTATCGACAGTTGCCATACCCTCATGAGGTTTCTTTCTATCTGATGTTGATGTTTGCTGAAGTAAGTCTCCAGATTTTCTCACAGGACACAATGCATATCAACAATACAGCTGTAAAGCCAGAACAACACTATTAGAAGCAATGAAATTACTTTGGATTTCCAGTAATGCAATTGAGATAAAAATCTGGCTCAGGAGTTTCTTTATTTTTTTTGTCCCTCAAGGAATTGTCAGAAGATTCTGTGTCTTATTTTCTGTTTGAAGTATGACACTTAGTCAACTACAGCTCTCAGCTTTTGGGAAAACAAGTCAATACTTCCTGGAAAGAAAAATCAGAGCATGCTTTAGCCAGCAACATTGTCATGTCTGTTTTGATCTTATGATCTTTTTATGTCAAGATCTTCTTCTCCTTTATTGAGTTCTACAGATTGCTTGTAGGCTAGTTGTGTTTTCTTTTAGATCCATAGTATGAGCTAAATTGCAGGAGGTCAGAATGGGCTTTCTGGTTGATGGGCAATACCGTCAATGGTATTACCAGTCTTGTCCTGGAGTTTTGTAGGATTGTGAAAATTAAAGCAATCCAGTTTGGAAAAGCCAGAACTTTTCTGTTTGTGTTAATGCATATCCATCATTCCCAGGAAAGCATGGAGTTATGACAGATGCTAACATAATTACTTTCTCAATTGTGTATCAGTGAGTTTATGCCTATGTTCGTACTCAGGCATATGGGGATATATAAACATATTTTGTTAAGAGCTGCTGTGAAACACAAAGGATGTAACTTGCTGGACAGATACTCCTATGTTGAAATATTTGGGTGTGTCCAAGGGCAAGGAGGGATGGGATATTTGTGAGTTCAGTCCTATTGTTCAAAAATTTCCGTTCAGGAATCTCTGTTTCTATGACTTTGATTTTATTCCTTGCTGCTGTAGCTAGGAATTTTGTCATGTTATGCTGCCTGTGAGCCTAACTGGTGAAGTACCAGCAAGATGGATGTCTGTATTCACACCATGTAGTGCTGACAATGAAGATCAAGCAAAGCCCACGTTACAGCTCTTCATTGAGCTGATGTCGAAAAATCAGTTCTTCTGCCTTTCTCACGTCATTTTCCCACTCCCAAGTATATTTCAGCCCTAATTTGTTGTTTGTTTCCTTCCAATTTGCTTTCCAACATCTTCTATCATTTCACCTTGCCCCACATCCCTTTCTTCGTAGTTCTGCACTTATTCTGGTCTTGAAATTTTCCACTTTCTTTCACAGGCCTGTGTTTCAGAAAGATCTTCTCCTCTCTTTATCCCTGCAGACAACAATAAACTTGTGTTTTTTTTTCTAGCTGACCTTAATTACATGCCATTTAGTCACAGGGTCTAAAAGTAAATCTAACTACCCAGCATGTCATGGTAGACAAAATATATTCCCTCTTCTGTAGCCTAAAGCATCTTAAGATACCTCCCTCTGCAGAAACATGTAGGTGTGTGCTCTGCAGGGCCACTGCAGAAAGTGTCACCAAAGACTGAGAAATCACAGAATCATGGATTGGTTTGCATTGGAAGGACCTTAAATCTCACCTATTTCCAAACCCCCTGCCATGGGCAGGGACATCTTCCACTAAATCAGGGTGCTCCAAGCTCCATCCAACCTGGCCTTGAACATGGCCAGTGACAGCTTCTCTGAGCGGCCTGTGCCAGTTGTGCTCACAGTAAAGTATTTCTTCCTAATATCTACTCTAAATCACCCCTCAGTCAGTTTAAAATCATTCTCCCTAATCTTATCACTACTTGCCCTTGTCAAAAGCCCCTCTCCAGGTTTCTTGTCCGCCCCTTTAGGTATTGGAAGGATGCTCTAAGGTGACACAGTGCTCCCAGCCTCCGGGACTCTGCTCTGTATATTTTGGTTTTGACCTTTCCCCCAGCAAGCAGCTTCCAGTGGCATATTGAGGTTAATATATTTCCATTCTGGTTGCTCCTTTCTCCTTTGCTTTGGTTATTTTTAGGTGAGCCAGTTAAACCACATCTTTTTCAATTTTTAAAGGAACTGTATTTAAGATGTTCATAGAAGGAAAACTTTTACACATAAAAGCACTTTGTAAGCTAGTAGAGAGAGGCATAATGAAGACCCATAGCCCAAAGCTTAAACTAGGTGAAGGTATATATTTGTAACAGCAGGTGACTGACAGTGAAAGCCAGGGGTGCGCCATCTCTTCAGTGGAATAGTAAGTGTTATTCAACTAAGTATTTTTTACTGGGAAAGATATACAGTCAAAATTGTCTCATATCAGTGACTTTCACCAAAATGATTCTCTAAGTTTAGTTTTGAGATTTCTTGAAGTTTTTGTCTGTTAAAATCAGCTGACTTGTTGGGTTTTTTTTAAATCAGCTTTCTTTTTTCTGTGGAGAAAAGCAAGCAACAGCAACAACAACAGCATATCAGAACTGAATAAAGTATCAGAGAATTAATTTAATCAATGACCTAAACAAAGGTCAAATAACCTCTGTGGGTACACTGCCATTTATATCCATTTCTGTAGATCTGTCTGGATTCTTTGTTCCTAGATAAAAAATCTTCAGATTTCACCCTCCTAGTTGTAGAATTTGAGGTTTGACTATGCCACAATAATCTCAAATGTGCAGGGTGAGCACCCTGGCATTATCAGCATTTGCTGTAACTCTGACCTTTGTGTCATCTTCCGATTTTACCAGCACTAATTTTATAATTATTTCTAAGGCTTTATCACTGTGCTTCATAATGATTCTGGTGAAAATCCATTTCAATCCAGTTATCATTTGCTGTATTAATACCATGCTGCACTTTTATTTTTAATCGAAATAGTTATATGGTACTAAATCAAATGTAAAATATTAACTATTGCACCTACAAAGTTTCCTTTGTCATGTAAACTTTGTCATCTCATCAAGGAAAGATGTTGGGTTTATATTTGACCTGTTTTCTACAAAAACATGTTGATTGGCACTAATTATATTCCTTACCATTTGAACATCATTTCATTTTTGTTTGTTTTTGTTTTTAACCAAGTACAAATTGGCATGGTGTTGTGTGTCTTGTCTTACTTGTCCCTTATAAGTGCTGCAGGAAATCGGTGCTTATTCCCTCTTTTAGAATATTCAATGCTAACCATCCACTGCTTGTGTGAAAAAGGCATTTTTCTAAAAAGTCGAGTAATTAGGCAACTTTAGGTTTATTGACTGGTTCTTTCTGCTGAAGGTCTCCCATCTGTTATCTTAGAATATGTAAAAAATTAATTGTCTTCAGCAAATACAATTTGTTGACAACTTCCAGCCCCAAAGGTAAAGTTTTACGGAGCTTAAAACATCCAAAGAAAATATCTGAAAAAATATGAGTTATAAATCGCAGTGAGAGCTTGTAGCATCCTTCCTCCTTATCCACATATGCACACAAATGTGCACTTTAAACATAATCTCCCTCATTTTACTTTCTGTATTTTTTATTTTTACCTAAATCGACTAATTATATCTTGGATGATTAGTTTTCATCCCACTCTTCTTGCCATTATATATACGTGGTGGCTATTTTATGTGCCAGCAATCATAGGAAATAAATTTCCTCATTATCCCATGAGATGTTATTATAGGAAAAACGTTCAGAGAGCGAAATCAGGGGACTTAACAGGACTGGAGGAAAACCTGATTTGTGTCATTGCCCTCTAGTGGCCTCGCTGCAGGTCTGCAGAAGCATGAAATCCAGGAGCTTGTTTTCCTCTTTCTCTTTGCGCGCAGCCGCCAGGTTTCTTGTCATTTCAGCATCCCAAAATTGTTTGTCCACATCTGTGTAAGCCACAGAGCAGTGTTTTACATATCAGCTAAAAGTAGAAGTGTCCTACTGGTGTTTGTAAATGGTGTCAACAGGAGATTCTGTGGGGTTTATATTTTGCTATGGAAAAGAGGAAAATAAACGTAGTATGTATTAACATTATTTACAAAGCGAGATTGGAGGAGGAAACACTCGTGTATGATGGCTCATCATTTAAATATATACACTCTAGAGAAGTAGATGTAATTTTTTTGCATCAATTTCTGTCTCTATTGCTGAGTACAGTTGTGAATTCATCATATAGTCCACCTGAAGGAAAGACTACAAAATGTTTCATCCCATTTATTTCTAAATTATCCTTCCATCTTGTTGTGGAAATCTTCACTGGTATCCACAGGGACTGATCATTGTGTCT
>JAOEHX010012469.1:0-36621 GCA_025448015.1 Bolborhynchus lineola
GGGTAACCCATTCCAGTGCCTCACCACCCGCACAGTAAAGAATTTCTTCCTCATATCCAATCTAAACTTCCCCTGTTGAAGTTTTAACCCATTACCCCTTGTCCTATTATTACAGTCCCTAACGAAGAGTCCCTCCCCGGCATCCCTATAGCCCCCTGCAGATACTGGAAGGCTGCTCTGAGGTCTCCACACAGCCTTCTCTTCTCCAGGCTGAACAGCCCCACCTTTCTCATCCTATCTTCATACGGGAGGTGCTCCAGTCCCCTCATCATCCTTGTGGCCCTTCTCTGCACTTGTTCCAACAGTTGCATGCCCTTTTTAAGTTGAGGACACCAGAACTGCACACAATACTCCAAGGGAGGTCTCACGAGAGCAAAGTGAATGGCTGCTCTACTGCTGAGAAGCTCTGCTGGTTCGTAGACTGAACGTGGCATCAACATTTACAGAACCCAGTAGCTGGTACAGTGCTGCGGTTTAGATTTGGACTGAGAATAAAGTTGATGTTTGAGTTGTTACCCAGCACAGCTGACCCTAACCAAGGACTTTTCAGTGTCTCAGGCTCTGCTAGCGAGGAGGGGAACCAGGAGCTGGAAGGGAGCAGAGCTAGGACAGTGACCTGAACTGGCCAGAGGGGTATTCCAGACCACAGAGCATCAGGATCAATACAGACACTGGGGGATGGCCAGGGGGCAGCGATCGCTGCAAGGGGATGTGCTGGGGAGATTTGCATGAATCACTTCACATTCTTTAGTTTTATTCCTCTTTTTCTTCACTACAATTAGGATCACAGTTTATTTCAATTATTAAGCTGTTCTTATCTCAACCCATGGGATTTTACCTTTGTCCTGATTCTCCTCCCCATCCCATGGGGCCAAGTTGGGGAGCAAGCCAGCGGCTGCCTGGGACTTAGCTGTCAGCTGGGGTTGAACCATGACATGGGGAAACTGAACCAGAGGCTACGAGTGCGCTTTTAAAAACCAAATGAAACACAGCAACCTTTCCATTGCAGAACTAAACACCGCTGGCTTTCAGTAGGACTTAGGAACCTAATTGCTGGATACCTGGAGGTTTTTCAGGCCCAAATAAGCACTGATTACAATTTCAGTGAATTCCCAGATTTCTTATTCTAACCCCCAGGTACAAGCAGAGGGATTTACCATCTCAGCTGAGCTATGTGACTCTCCTTGGCACATCACAGGATCTCAACTGCACAGAAACCCTACACCTATGCAAATATTTTAACTATTTAAAAAAATTGCTTGTGTATGTGAAACTTAATCAAGAGGTACTTAAAAAATGTCTAAAGCTTCTTTGAAATCGCCACAAAATACCAGCAGTTGTTGTAAGAGAACTGCTAAACAAGAGTTAAAATCCAAGCAAGATCAGATTCCAAATAGGAGTATATTCACTAAAAAGGCTGAATATAAAACTCAGGAATATTTCATTAAACACCATAACAAAACAATAGACTGGAACATGGAAAAAAGGATCAGGACAGTTTAAGAAAGTGAGGATTGAACAACAGGAAAGACAAACATCAGCTTGTGAGGCAACAGACTTACCACAGCTAACTCACAAAGTCCATTACAGCACACAGTATGGAAAATGCACAGGATGTCAAAAGGTGCCAACATGCAGAAATCAGGGGGTTGTTCAGTGGGTAGAGCAGAAATGCAGGCGATGCCCTTCTGTCACTAAAATAAAGTGTGAACTAAGGAAACAAAAATCACACAGCAGCTCCCTAAGAATGACTGGAACCATGCTCAGCACACAGGTACTGCCCCTGCGTCAGGAGCACGACTACAAAAACAGACTCCTGTTTTCTTTAAGTAAAGATAAAATAATGAATCCATAAATAACAGTCTAAGGTTTGTTTTGGTTTTGTTTTGTTTTGTTTTTTTCCATTAAACCATGTCACGATGTTAAACTATTTTAAATACAGAAAGAAATCAAGTCAGGTTTGTTAAAAGAAGTATTAAATATCTGTGTGAAAGGAATGAAGAATAACAAGGCTTATCATTTTTCTCATTACTATTGAAAAGCATTAAGTGGATACTACAAAAAAAAAAAGTTGTTTGGTAGATAAAAGTATCTTTCAGAAGATCTTTAGAATCTTTAAAGGAATCAAAATTTGGACAGAAAATAAGCTTTTGCAATTTGAGGCCAGTGTGTTCTCTAGACACCATGTATAAGAGAATAGGAAATGTGGAAAAATAAAAGATACATGAAATTGCAAGATAAAAATCCAAGTTTTCAACATGAACAGCTGATTTCTGGTATGGTTAGGGGAGCTACAGACCTTCCATCGCTCCTGCTTCTTAAGATACGAAGCACTCCATACTGCTGCAACAGCAGGAATAGTTCAGATAAATGAAGTAAAACTGAGTTAATAGATCAGCCAGAGAAGAATGCCAGTAACGACAGGCAGTTGAGAAGAAGCTATTCCTAGGGAAATATAAATTATGAATGTAGAATGGTTATACAACTAAGAGCTGGAAGAAATCAAAAGCAAGGCTCTGTGACTCGCTGAGCTAATAAAGCCTTGCTTGCTCTTCTGCTCTGTAATAGTACACAAGATCAAAATGAGCCTTCTTCCCAAATTAGTGACATTTCATAAGATCCTATTCCCAAGCAGCTTTTTGGTATTCAACAGGAATCATCAACCTTTTCTGAAGTCTTTTTTACCCTCCACCCAGTCATCTGTTTTCACTTCTGGCAGGAACTCGGTGTCTTTCTGTCTGTACCTGCCTGCCAAATAGGCTAAAACCAGCCCAAGGATTCCAGAACTATGGAAGTGCAGGGATAGGGAGTATAAATGCGAAGACACACCAACAGATTTGATCAGAATGTTTCCGAGGGTCACAACTGCCAAATCTTGTAGCTCCTCCTCAGTTGTTTCATCTTCTCCCTTTGCATTTCCCCCCCTCCTACCCCCATTCATAAGCATAGACTAAGTCAGGTTTCAGGAATCAATCACCTTCCAACATTTACCTTTATGAGATTCTTTCCTTTTTGGAAACTCAGCAAGAAATCATACATATGCAACAGAAATCTCAACAAGGTAAATTTATTATAAGCTCAGAAAAAAGAACTCTATTTTTTTTTCCTAGCTAGACAAATACTTTGCACAAGTTAAAATCAAGCCACTTCCTGATCATTAACAATGAGGACAAAGAAGGCAAATGGTCATGATGAACCTGTCAAGCCCTCGCAGCACCTCATTGTGAGGGAAGCTACCCTACTTTCCGAAGCAGTTTTCTTCAGACTCATCACTTTCTGCCAACAGATGGGAAGCTGAAGATAGAAAGCAGGAGAGTTTATGCCCAGCACCAAGGGAGGGAGAAAGAAATCTCAGCAGGAGATCCTTAAAAAAAAAAATAATCAGCAATTGTCCTTGTCCTCAGCAAGTGGAGGGGAGGGGAAAAATCAATGCAGAATAAGGATTAAAGACTGTTTCTGGTGGTGCCCATGCTCTATATGCCTGAGCTGAGCTCTGCCAGCCTCTTCTGTCCTCTGCTTTTCTGCTATACTTCTTTCTACTTGCTCACTTTCTTAATTGCCCATCAGCTGTCACATAAA
The DNA here is from genome assembly GCA_025448015.1 of Bolborhynchus lineola. Lineage (NCBI taxonomy): Eukaryota > Metazoa > Chordata > Aves > Psittaciformes > Psittacidae > Bolborhynchus > Bolborhynchus lineola. The sequence goes on from JAOEHX010012469.1 coordinate 3,580, forward strand.
AGTAGGAAATAAGGTCCTTCTGAAGTCTAACAAAGAATTGTATCAACAAAAAGGCTTCCTCGTACTCTAAAAATTGAAAACCATGTTTCTGCTGGAAGAGCCCAAACACTGAGACTAATCCTTAATCCAAAATTCCTATCTGGATTATTTTCTTCAACAAATAGCCAGGATTTCACTAACTCAACAAGGTAATGATGGCAAAACACCATATAATCACACAATGACAAAACAAATACATTGCGGTGGTACACACTGAAGCAGGCTCTCCGATGAAGGAAGTTTATATTTTGCCATTGAGAGGCAGAGCTTTCTCAAGGTTGTGATGATACAGTAAAAATACCACTACCCCTAAATCATGTAATTTCACTTTTTTCTTGCCACTACAAAACAAATCATGAGTGCAATTGGCTCATGAGAATATTTATTAGCAGTGGTACCAAACACAAACCCTTCAATAAATCAGGTTGAACTAAACATCATTGAACTTGCATTACTCAGGGGAGAGAACAAACTGAACAAGCCTACCTAGTGCTGGAAACTACAATATGCTGAAAGTTTTTTAGCATGATTTGTCATCATTTTCTAGATGAAACAGCACACTACATTTATTTTTGCATGTGTTTGTGTATGCACATGTCCTTTCTAGCTGATTACATATACATGTATAAAGATGGGAAATACTGTCACTAAAGCACTGACAACACCTTAGCTACACCCAACTTTAAATACGGGTTGGAAACCAAGAAATTTTGCACAATGCTGATTGTAGTTTCTTTAGACTGAGCAGTTCCAGTGATCCTATAGTAGATAGGTGGCATCTACAAATGAAGGCATTCACCTCTTTCTTGGTTTGTTTAGTAAAAAAACACCTTGGGGTCCTTAGCATTAGCAGAAACACACTCTTGAGTCTTCATGTGGTCATCACCTCCTCACTTCTAACCAGAATGGAAAGACTGTAATGAAGAGAAATATCATAGGCATGTTAAAACATACATACAAAACTCTGCTTCTATCAAACATCTGCTTTTTCATATGACATTAATAATGTTTGAGACCTGATGACAACGTTATCAGTTCTAAATCAAACTTCTAACTCGTGCAAATGAGATTACACCACAAGAGACAGAACAGGATGGAATCATAGATTTCCCCTTAGGTCAAATTTCAAGAGCCAACTGAGAGAATGCAGGGATTAAACACTATTTGTATGCATATTCCGTCAAGTAAAAAGCCTCATGTTCTCTTCTCCCTAAAAGAAAAGAGGTCATCCTTGACAGAGTAGGATGGGAATCAGGGTGAGAACGTTTCTAAGGTTTGCCTTTCACAGGGCCAGCAAGAATGATTCTGAAACAGGAGTGTGAAGATAATCAAGCTCTCTAGGCTAAGAATTCTCAGGCCATACACACACATATCTATATATATAACCCAAAATAATCAAAGACAAAGGTATAATGAAAGTACTAATACTTTCATATATTTTTTCTGCACAAATACTAGGCACTCAACAGAAACAAAGAACTCTAACATACACGCTCACATACACCCAGTTATGCAAAATGAAACCAGAAGTACACCATAGTTGGTTGTATACTATAGAAGTCAGAATATTGCCAAATAAAATTAAGTGTATTTCCTTCTTGCCAAGAAAGAGAACTTCAAGCTCTGTAGGCTTGAAAAATCTACGTGGATCTGGATGAAATAGGGAAAATAAAATGGGAGCTGCATCCTTAACTGTCAAGTGATGTAGGAGGACATTTGATTTCTTTTTTGCCTGTAGTGTGAACATACAAGAAACTGCACAATAGCAAGATCTCTGCCATTGGCACCAAGCACCGTTTTCTCTCACAATTATTGCATTAGACCATCAGGTGAGACAAGCACTGACAGAACAAATCAAAGAGGCATATTTATCTACAAACAATGCGACATATTAAATTGCCAATAATTACAGCTATGAAATTAAGCAGATTAGTCTATAATGTGGTTTTGTGACCATCTATTTTGTTGAGATTTATATTTGGCACTATCCTTACGAACTCTTTTGCAGTTCCACGGCAAAGAAAACCTAAACCAGTTTATCTCATTTCCCTATTTTTTTCTTAATAGCCTGACATTTGCCATATAACCACATCAAGGATGGGGGTTATTAAGAGATTTGTCCTCCATCATTCCAAAATGAATCTTCCTTGAATTCTCATTTCCTGCCTGAAGTCTAAAAGAAAGTAATACAAAGAGAACTTCCAAGATTAACCTTGACTATGAAGCAGATCAGGAGTTCAGAGGATCCTCAATCAGAAACTGCTACATCTGGCAGGGTGATGAAAACAGTAAAAAAAGTCTGGACTGGTCATCAACAAAATTGCAAAAGATGAGTCTAAGAACAAGCACTCCTCATGGTGAACACTGCCCTCCCATCACAGATTTCCTGTAATCCCTGCAGAAGTCTCTGACTTCCAATTGCAACTATCAAACAAGTCAATTACAATGATTTCTTGAGTGGCTGGAATTTTCCCAGAAATGTTTCCAAATACAGCCAAGTTCATGTGGCAACAAGGACCTGATTATACAAGCGATTATTAATGGAAATCTGAGAGATGTCCTTAGCTGGACTGTCAGAAGAAATTTCCACAGACACAAACTGAACTTCACATCTCTGATTTTAAGCTGTCTGTGCCTAGCGTAGCCCAGCACAACAGCAGGGCTGAGAAGCGGTAGGGAAAAGTACAGTTACCAACTCCAGTCTCTGGAGGGAAGGCAGAACAGTTTTGAGCTTCATTATGAAAGGAAAGCAAAGCAATTTCTCAGCAAAGACTTACAACTTCCCTTTTTACTTCATGGGCTTTATAAGTAAATTCACTCATTTTTGGCCATTAAAAACAAGCCCTAAAACTGAAGGTATTCCATGCTTACTTCTTAAACAGGGGAATAGTCATGTCTACATATTATCCATCTCTCAAAAATAGTCTCAGTTCAGGATAACTTTGAGCTGTTTGGGTTGCAGTACTGGGATAGTTACCAATGATCAAGTTCTATCAGCACCATGATTAAGTTTACATAATTATTTCCTATGAAGAAATGAGAAAACCCTGAAGTATTTTAATTTGACCCAAATAAGATGCAGGTTTTTTCATTTATGATTAAATGAAAACTGAATACCATTAAGAACTCCAGGTGGAGTTCGAAGTTGAAGTTAACCTGCACTACCAGCTTAATGTCCTACTCTGTAACACGTACCAGAATGAAGCAGAAAGTAAGATGGAATAAAACATACCTAGACATTTTCAATTTCACTTGATATTTCACACATAACACAAATTTAATTTGACAAGAAGAAAAGCAGTAAGAATAAAAGTCATCCATTTAATACTGGGGTTTTTTTGGTCCTAATTCTAAGATTCCATGGAAAATATTCTATTAACACAGAACAGGGAAGAAACTATCCTGCGCAACAGGCGTTCAATAAGTAGTAGACGAAAAAATACCACTGCCAAGTGACTAAAAGCAGCATTAAATTTTGTAATAGCGTGAAATACAGTGAATTTCACTACAATACCAACACATGCTCAGGTACGTGAAATACATGACACAAAGGATATCTACAATCACAGCAGAAATATGTTTCAATTTATAGTCACAGTAATAAAACTGCTTTTCATATACTTTATACATCAGTTAGATATATGAAACTGCTTCTCTTACACAACTCAGCACAAGCCATTCCAAAGAGTGGGAAAAACACAGTAAAAGAGGATATTAGAAGTGATGTTTACAGTTCTTGTAAGAAGCCTCTTCATCTTTATTGTGGCAATCCTTCATCATCAGAGCTGGAGGCAGATACAAATTCGGAACAACCTGCTTTTTTCCTAAATCAATAAGAGTAATCAATACTGCAGTACAAACCCACCATGTTTTCCACTCTGGATTTTTTATGCCCTGTTACAGAGATTACAGTACAAAACATTGAAATATGCACCAGATTTGGCTGCTTTTCCTAGACTTTGAAATTTGCTTTTCTGACAGGAAGATGGGTGCTTCACCTAGCAATGACATAGCAAAAAGAAATCACAGCAAGCTTCCTCACTGGTGTTTCTGTATCAGTATCATCCACACTTGTATCTTGAGGAATGGCTTGTCATGAAAATAATGATATTAATTAGAACATAATGAAAACAACCATTTTTTGCCCATTCCCAGCCATCGCTACACTGGACAAATATTTGCACTGATCATAGCTCTTAAGTATATGTCTGTCTAAAGCTACATAAACAGATTTGCTGTCAACTGACATACCTGCATTTTACCTATTTTAATTCTCAACTTCAAAACCAAACTGTTTAACCTGTCACCATCTAAATGTAATGTAACTAAATGTCACATTTTCAGATAGTCAGAGAATTATTTTATTTATAGGCCAATGATAACAGAAGGCATTGGCAGCTTTCACAACTCAAAATTCCTTTGTATTGGTTGCAGCACATAAATTTCCAGGGCCTGGAAAGCCTGCGTAGACACAGTCACGATCTCTTCAAAAGGGGTCTTAGAGTAAGCAACATCTCGTTAGACTAATGTGCTTACACTGAATGTTACACATCTATGTTCACACGTTGCAGACTATCAGTTACATATTCTTAGGACCAAAGCTATTCTGCAGCACAATAAAAAAATAGAGTGAATACAAATTTAATTCTAACCCATCATTTCTTTCATTGCTACTCTGTGTTCGTATTTTTGCAAGTCTAGTCAAAGCATGCAAACTCGCACAGCATTTACTGAAATACTCAAAATCAGCATATTTGAGGCACAGAAATTATAATTTTTACTGAAAGCATCACTAAGTTCTATTTATACATTTTTTATTCCACTCAAATATTCTCAAGTCATCTTGCACTTAACAGTCAATTACATTGCAAAGCAGGTGAGGGCAAGTATAAATATACATATGAGTTACATCCAGCATGAAGCAGCTGAGGCACATTCAGAAGGAATAGGAGCAAAAGAAAACTTTCAGCCAAGGCACAGGTATGTGTTAATTCTACCACCACTATACACACTCTCCTGCCAAGGGAAGCACGTTATCCTATCTTAAAAATGAAGTGGACTCAGGTCCACACTTTCAAAGCTGTTATAAGCTAAACAGTACTTGATAGTTGAGAATCTACTGATCCTAACTTTAGAAACATCATATGATTAAGGATGGAAGATGACAGAGGTACTGTAACCCACTATGAGAACACAACAGGGAACACACAAAAAACCTCCAATTCATTTTAAGAACATTTAAAGTTCCTGATTCTACGAAACTGAAAAAGCTTCAACCTTGTTTCTTCTTGCTATAGTTTCTTTTGTATTTTGGATTTGGATATTCAAGAATCACAAAAAAAAAAAAAAAAAAAAAAAGAAAAAAGAAAAATTGAACAAAAAGGAGAAAACCAGACTCATTATTTTAAGGCCAATTGAATGATATTTGCTATCACACTTGTAATATGCATGTTCCCTATTAGAGCTACCAGTTCAGACCTTAATGCTGCTACTGGCACATGCAGCACAAGCACCTGTAGAGTATATTTTCAAAATAAGAAAATACAAATACAAAATACAAACACTAAAATAAAATATAAATAAAAGAACATATATTTGAATTGGCTGTTCCTAAGGAGTGAGAAGCCAAGATAGCAGTGATAATTCCATTACACAAACCAAGCTTCCTAAAGTGAAAGCTTGAATGCTTAAAACCCCCAAAGAGTAGAAACATCTATTAAAAACATACAGTTGCTCCTCTCGAAGCCTGCTACCCACAAGCTCAATGGCCAATTCCCATTCAAGGATGGTGGAAATTCAATTCAGGATGGAAGTGACAAAAGACAGCATTTTCTTATATCTTCTAAGAGTGGTGGCAAATATATTTGGGCCAGCTCACTGCTATTTCTGACTGGCAAGGACCTTCCCTAAATATGAGCACTACTGGCAGCAGAAAGCTATCTCCTGCTATCCACTGCCATTTGGACAACCAATTAATTTCTTTCCCGAAGACATTCAGGCCATAAAACTGAAGTCCAAGTATCCCAGATACCTATTTTATGTTCATTTTTCATACGCATAGATGTTGTTCCAGAACAAAACACTGATTTTCGGTTAAGTGTCTATGGCCGAGTCATAAGGCACATATAAAAAGAGGCTTCAGAAGGACTACTCTGTCCTTATACCATCTTTTCCATTGAGTACTAAGTCACTGTCATAGCTATACTTCAAAAATTTCAGCAGAAACCTTTCCTGTGCATACATTTGCAGGAGCATTTTTGGGTCAGACACTCCCTTGAATTGAAATATTAAATATTTAAACTATCAGGACATTACCAACATCATAAATATTAGAGATTTAGAAATTGAGCTTAATCAGGAGTCATTTGGTTCTGCACATTGCCTTGAAGAGCACCATAGCAAATGCTTGGGAGAAAAACTGCTGCAAAGAAGAGAAGCCCAAGAAGTCTGTGATCTGGTAACACCCAGCTACAGGGGAGGGTTCCTCAAACTCATTTCTAGCTCTTCCTATAGAACATAAACAAGTGAAGCTTTAATTACAGTAAGCTTTCACATACAAATGGAATAGATGTAGATTTAAGAAAATGTAGAAAGCAGCAATTTACTTTGGAGTAATGTAATTTTATTTAATTGCTTCTAATTAAAATTATTTTACAAATGTAAAACAAAAGTGACTATTAATTCTCTGCATAAACTAAATTTAGCTATCAACCGAGTAGCTTATTCACAGTGTTTACTATAATTATTGCAATACTTTTGTAACTTGGATGATTTAAAAGTTTTGGGACTTGATATCAAATAATGGTTTCTGCTGCACAAAGCAAAATAACCTTTCAAACTCCTGGTGCCTTTGTACTTTGAATGTGACTCACTAAATTTACATTTAGTGAAAGAACATGTGGGTGTAAAAGCACTTATGTATTATCAAGGAATATGACATTATAATCCCATGAAGTTACTACTTATGGGAAAAAATAAAACTGTTCCCATTCTCTTCCATAGCGAAGTGTGAAGTGAATACCTTCCATTAACTTCACCTTCTATTAACTTTATAAAGGACATTCAGTATTTTTGCATATATTTAACTTTGCTTTTAACACAAAGTTCAAAAACTGTCCACAAAGTATAAAAAAGGAAATATTTTTCCATAAAAGTTTACTCATCTGAAAATAATTTTTGTATTTAAAACTATTCACCAATTTGTGTCAAATCTGACAAAAAGGATGTGGCGACAAGCTGGGGTGGAAAATTCAACAAAAACCATGGAGAACATCCTGCAAACATCTGTATTTTATAAACAGACCAAGGTAAAGCCCAAAAGGGTCATTTCTTTAATTTCTTCTCTTCATAATTTTCCTTATCCTCTCGCCACGTTTTTACTATCCAGTTTCTTGTGTGATTCTTCAAACACCAGCAGACCAACAAAGCAAATGCACTGCAGAATCAGTGCTCCATTTTTAGGTGATGTTTGCTAACTGAAAAGTAAAGCTATCACTAAATTCTACTTCCAAGATATTTTCTCTCTGCCGAGAAGTGATTTCATTAACCAAATTCTTTAATGCTCAAAAGTCACAGTCTATCACAAGAGACAGTCATGCACAATTCCTTTCCCAAAGAGATGACGTGAACACATGGTTGAGCTGCCCTATGTAGCTCACCCCACTGAGGCTTGAGCATGTACCCCTGGAACCAGACACAGAGAAATGGAAAACAACACCAGGCACATCACCTGCAAGTGTGTGCCCACTGAACTGCCAATCCCCCTGGCACCAGTGTTCACAGACCAACTGCACAGAAGTGGTCTCAATAGTAAAGGGGTTACCTTTGGGTTTACTGTGGCAGTTTTTTCCTCACCTGCTTTCCATGATGCCCTGGAGATCAGGAAAACAACTGTGATAAAAAGTAGTGGGTTGGAAAAGTAAGCTTGAATAGAAAAAATAGCCTTAAAAAGCAAGCAGTGCACAAAACATGCAATATGGTTACAGGCCAAAAGCTCAGAAACATCTCAAAAAGCTCCTGTGAAGGACCTCCTCCCAGAAATTAGGAGACAGACAAAGGGACAACCACACACCCAGCTCCCTCTCTGATGTGAAGGCACCTGACACAGCCACAGAGTGTGGAAACAGGTATGCTTTTCTTTTTTAAAAGAAAAAATAACTTTGGCAGGGGCAAGAAAGTACACTCGCACTAGTTAGCAATCTTGACAGCACTTCACCACTGGTTTCATCACAGAAACCAGTTCAAGAGCCTCCTAAAGGCCTCTGCACACAGAGGTCTCAGAGAAGCAGCTGTGCAGGGCACAGTCTAGCATCACTACTGCACCCAGGTAGAATCTCACAGTTACATGAATACGAAATGCAGAGGGCGTATTTAAAAACTGGCCAAGATTACAAGCAGGAATAATGAGTTATGTCACAAAACCAATTAATTCAAGTGCCTGTTTTGAACATCTGAAAAGTAAAAACTGGGAAATGTACTGTTTGAGGGAAGATGCTCCCAATGAAAGCTAAGATTTTTTCTTAATTTCAGTAATACACTAACAAATCATCGAGTCTTGATCCCCTGAGCATCTTAGAAGCACTTCTAGAGCATTAATAATAGGTCATTTAATTCCCCTAGTTGATTTCTAATGTCTAATTAGGCTTTAATTCATGATACAACTTAAACTTGCATTCAGATAGCCTGTATTCTTAAGGAAACAGGAGTTCTTACAAAACTAAAAGTTTTTACAGTGAAGATTGCTGGATTATGGTGTTCTTTCCGCTTGTTTACCATCTCCCTCAACCCATTCTAAGATAAACCCAAGTGTTTATTACGGAAACACTCTGGTTTGCCCACATCTGCTTATTCTTCTCAGCTGGCAATCAGCTTGATTTTGGAAACGTTTCATCTCTAAGGTTAGAGTCGGTAGTGTTCCATAAATTGCTATGTCAAGTCACATCCAAAGATACTCTATACCAGGCACCTTGTCTTAAAACAGACTTGAAGAGTTTCAACATGGAACACTGAATAAACACCTTGTTTCACTGCTTATTACACTGAAAAGGTATGGTTAACAGGGGTGTATTGCCTTTATTTGACTGCTCCTAGCTATGAACTGCTGCAGTATTTGACTCTCTAAAGGTCTCTGCAGGACAGCTTCTTCTACTGTCAAGCTAAAAATAAAGCAAAGTTTTAAGGTAAAAAAAAAAAAAAAAAAAAAAAAAAAAACACCCCCCCCCAAAAAAAAAAAAAAAAAAAAAAAAAAAGCTAAAAACAAGCCCCAAACCAAACAGCAAACCCAAATGACTACAAACTAGAAAACACCCCACACAAACCTTCTGCTTTTTCAATATAATTCTTACCCTATTTTCTATTGCACCAAGCAGGGCACTGCTTGGTTATTCTAGCAATCAAGATTAACATTACTAGCATGGGATCTTTTGTGATCTTAAACAGAGTCAAACAAGAACTAGAATTAGGGTAGAACAAGAGGCTGGAGTAGAACAGAATCAGGGAAGGAAAACAGGCTGAAATCAGAGGACAAACACCAGAGAACAGGAACAGAACAGAATTCCTCTCCCGTCTCCCTCCACCTGCAATGCAGCACACTCCCAGCTCTCCCCCCGGGATTCCAGCAGCAGCAGCAATCTGCCGAGGAGCAATCAGCTGCACCTTGGGAAGCCTACTCCTGCACCAAGCCATATTGTCGCTGGAGAATCATCTCAGGATCCCCCCAGGTGCCTATGCTGGGGAGGAGACTAACACGCTGAGAAATGTTATTCCTTTGGCTCTTTGTCAAATGGAGTTCCTGCCTTACACCCCACAGATTTTCCTGTCATGTCGCAGTTTAACTTGTTTCGTGCTAAAGATCAGGAAAGCATAGAATCAAGCAAGGAAAAGGAAAAATCAGATTTCTCCCTCCGAGATACAGCCCTGCCTGGATGGAGCTGACAGGGGACAGCACTGACCCTGGCTCCGCCCCATGGGCGTTAAGCAGCATTACTGCCCTGCAGCGTCAGCGTTTCCCGTGGCACTGAAACTTCACACCCATACAAATAAAGCAAAGCAATTGGAACTGTTTCAGTTCATATTTTTTTTGGAAAGAGCAGAACACATTGTTCATGCTAAAAGATAGCCTGGGTTTCTTTAGTTTATTGAACTCATTAGAAGCAAATATGATGGCAATCTCATTTTTTTCTGCCACAAAACAAACCTCAGATTCAGTTTTCAACTTCCAGCCAAAAGCTCTTCTGGTTATAACTCGAGTCTAAACTTATACAGCATGATCATTACCATAAATAATCTGCAGAGTGTCCAGAAAACAAACTCCTCCCTTTGTAACGTATCATTGGAAAACCAAAAAGTACTACACATTGTCAATTCAGCTTTTCTTTTACTTTCCTCTTAAGGATTTTGAAAGACCAGCTGAAAAGTATTCCTCCCACAGAAACTGAAGAGCTTAAACTAACCAAAAAATGCTTCCCAATTGTGGTGGAGTCTTTTTCAAGCATACCTTAATAAAACTCTCTGAATAAACTTAAAGGGAGATAAAAGGTGCTTCCAAGGATAAAAAAAATAGGGAGGGGCTCTAAGCATCACCAAATTATACTCAACGTTTCACTTAAACTGATTTTGTCTATCTTATCACTAAGAAAAAACCCAACATAACGTTGACTTCATCTTCAGGAAAGAGAACAAAATATTATTTTAAAATCTGACAGAACACTTTCAGGTTAATGATGCACATGTAAATAGGAAATGTGCAGTAATGGGATTTGTGTGAAAAATCTAAAAAGCATCGCTCTTCATTAAATTCAGGATAATCAGCACATTCTGCTGGAGATTCAATTAAAAAGCAATATTCTAAATTTATTACTCAGCTGTAAATATTAACTCTGTTTGCATGCAAAACAATATAAATCTGCAGTAAACACCTAAATCATTCTAGAGGAGAAAGGTCTGAACATCAGCCCCAACAGCACCAGAGCACCAAAACAACAGAAGAGCCACACCACCTGGATACTTGAAATGTGGTACAACGTATTTTGCCTTAACAAACCAAGTTAACTGATAAAAACTAATGGTAACCAAGATGCACAATGAAAAAACACATAGTTCTTTGGTTACCAAGTGTTATAAACCATTGCTTGAAATTTATGTTATTTATTAGTTTTTTTACCATATGGGAGATGGAAAGGGGCTGTCAGAACACAGTGCTGATGAAAATTTCCTAATCAAGCTTGACAGATAACCAAATAAACAGACTGACAGGCAGAAAGAAATTGCATATTCCTTATTTCACTTGAAAAAACCCAACAAACTAAAAATAATGCTATCACTATCACTACATCTATTATAGTAACTATTACAGCCCCCCCAAACTTCAGCATTACATGCATTCATCAGAAAAACAATGAAACCAGAGAATGTATCACCCTGGAGGGCACAGGAAAACCAAGGGGAGATGAATCAAATCCCTGCATCTGTCTCCCCTACTTTTATTGCTTCCTTAATGTCTTTTAGGCATCCTGACTGAGCTGATGAACAGCGCCGCAGCAGCATGAAGCACCACTGGGTGAGCAGCCTCAGCAGGCAAAGTGACTGAAGGAGAATGTACAAAGGGCAGCAGGACAGGGAATGGAGATGGGCTGTCAAAACTTTGTTCTGGCTTTTCAGCCCAAGCCTGGCAGCTGCTCCGGAGCTCCAGCCACGGGGATACCCTGCTCTGGCACAGCCGGCAATTGGTGCCACTGCACACCTTCACTTCCTGCTGAGCCTGTGGGACAGGGGGACAAGAACTCCGCTTCTAGGCTCCAGCAGGGCCCTACACAAGAGACTTGCTTCAAATGCTTTCCTTCCTCAAGTTCCCCTTTCATGATTTTTGTATTTTCTATTTGGCATCCAGAAACAGCATAATACCAAGTTTGAACTACATATCTCCATGACCAGAAACATATTTTTGATTCAACAGATGTCAGCAAAATTTTATGGAGTGAAAATTGAGTGACAGATGGTGAGGTCCGGGCAGTTCAAAGATGCCGAGGTTTATTAAAAAGGAAATCTGAGGAGAAGTATTTTGCTAGAAATATTGATGCAGTGTTTAAGCAAATGTAAAAGTATTCTCATTTGATAGAAAACAGTAAGTTTAAAAAAGAAATAAAGAATACAGGTATTCACACCATAAACCTCAGAACACTGAAAAAGGCATTTTATTCCACTTTCTTGTACTGAATGCAGCTTTTCATCCATGACATTTAACAGTCTCAAAGAAAAATAATATACTTTGTGGGGGAGAAAACTCCCCAACTACCAAACCAAAAATAACAATGACCTTGATGAAGGATCCTGGACAAAATACATCTTTTATGTGACACATAAGCTCTTGTGAAAGCAAGTTTTGGAAGACTTCACATGGGATAGTATAGTTTGGGATAATTATCTCAGTATTAAACAAAATTGCAAACAATGGCAAATGTCCTATAGGAAACAAGACTGAGGATTGTAACTCCTGCCTACCATTAATTTATCTCCTCTTTTTCAGCTTTGCCTCTTAGAATGGTAGAAAAAACATTGACACCAATGTAATAGAGACAGTCAATGAAATGAAAAGAATAGCATAAACACTATTATTATAGCGTAATATGATTTCCCTCCCTGCTCCTATGGCTCTCGGGTCTTTTTTTCCAGGTGATGTTTTAAACTTTTTAATACATCATTCAGAAAAAAATAAGGGAGGCAAGTACCAGTTTCAGACTTACGATCAGGCTCAGCCTGCACCAAAGAGAAGGCTGCTGTGCCCTATGGAAGCGGTGAGCTACTTTAGATGTCCATGGGAAAGGACTTTGAGAAACCTAATCGTTTCAGAGCACCTAACCATTTGGAAAAGAACTACCTGTTCTCCAGACAAGTTATGCGCACACAAGTCAGTTCAGGGCTGAGACACAGCCTGTGATAACTATGCTGCACTGGTACTGTTCGCAGGAGGCCCAGCAGCAGGGAGCTTGCAAAGGGAAGCACAAGAACCCAGCTGCACACTGAACCAGCCATGTGCTGAGCCTCACCAACACGACTTACCTGTGTCCAACACAGTGTGCTTCACGTCTCTCCTACCAAAAGCCTGCTGGAAGCTAAATCCAACTCTAATCTGTTCCCAGTGCAGCACAAGTTGGAGTTTTGGTACTGCCCTGGACAGTCTTTAAGAACCCTCTGATATCACCAGTAGTAAAAGACACATTATTACACAGGTATTTTTGAACTTGCATCTTAATTTCTTTGTGAAATCTTCTATTAGTTGTTTAAACTGTGCTGTCTGGATTCCCGGCCTGTGCAGTCTGACAGAGACGTGGAAGCTGCTGTACCATCACACTTTAGGAATGCCACTTATTTTCCCAAAAGTGGCTCAATAAACTGATATCTTCCTCAAGACTTTGAATCCAGAACCACTGCTTCAGCATTAACATTTATGGTTTATATAGTGCATTAGAGGAGGCCACATCAGGAATACTGTGTTCAGTTTTGAGCCCCACACTGCAAGAAGGACACTGAGGTGCTGGAGTAGGTCCAGAGAAGGGCAACAGAGCTGATGAACATCCTGGAGCAAAAGGGTGATAAGGAACAGCTGAGGGACCTGGCGGGGTTTACTCTGCAGAAAAGAAGCCTCAGGGAGACCTTACTGCTCTCTATGACCTTAAAGGTATTTAAAAGACATGAAGATGTGGCTCTTGGGGACATGGTTTACTGCTGGACTTGGCAGTGCTGGGTTAACAGGTGGACTTGATGATCTGAAAGGTCTTTTCCAACATCAACAGCTCTATAATTCTGTCTTAATAATGGTTTTAGACTTCGATACCAACACCACAAGAAATACATATTTTGTTACAAATACTTCATTTTACTAGAGAAATAAAGTATAAACATTCCACTTAAGTTTGACAGCGTAATAGGAGATTCAACTAATTCAAGCATAAATAATTTCACAGATTCAGTAGTGACGGAATCTGTGAAAAGATTCAACTAATTCAATACACAAAGCAAAATATCCTCCTCAAGTTCTACACTTCAGGTTATTGTACAGGTACAAGATGTTTAGAGGCAATGTTTAGCTTTACAAGTCTCCCATCATTCCTTCCTCTGTACCAATATATTTATCTGCCCCATCCAGGTATCTTACACTTGTTCAGAGCAACCAAATAAGAACATGAAAATTCTTGGATCTGTGTTACTACCAAAGTAATACAGGTCCCGTTTAGTAGAGCCCTCCAGGCTTTACAAGGAGAAAAGGCCTTCAGATAAATGATCAGATTGTGGTTAGATTCTGACAGCACACAAATATTGTCTAACGTACATTTACAGTGCTTTTAGACCAAAACAAATCTAAAAATGCAAGATCTAAATCTAAAAATGCAAGTTCATTTGCCAATGGAGTAAGAAAGAAGGAAATTTGTATCGATATGCACAGTACTCCCAAAATGGAATGAACTTACTTAAAAAGCACTTGTTAGAAGCATCATTTTAAGGACACCTCAATGGCTAGTTGTTTTCATACTGCAATCACAAGTTTCTGAACAGCTGCCTGTTGAACGCTTTCACTGACAAGTTACTGTTAGGTAAAACACTATGTCCATGCTGCACAAGGTTTGTATTGCAGAGGATTTTAGACGAAAGAGATGCTGTTCTCCATCCAGAATAAGAATTAGTTATATGGGAGTTAAATCTATCAGTAATTAATAGTTCAGCATGGGAAATTGTTTGAATAATGAAAATCAAAAAATATTCCCCCCCCCGGCTTATACCAATACTTATTTCTGTGTAGTACTATCTTTGATGAGAATTGATGCCACTTAGAACTACTGGTATAACTACATTGGTGTCAATGGAACTAAGTGAATACACTGTTAGGCAGAACTGAATTAACTGGAATTTATACAGAAATTCTGGGCAGCTCCCAGATATTTCCACAGAGAACACACTCTGTATTTTGTAGAAATAAACTTCGTATTTTGTTTTAATTTACAGACATGCTCCATGCACTGGGAATGTCAGTAGCTTCCTGAAAGTAGTAAAATGTTTGTGGTACCGCTCGTCATCATCGCTGACAATCTGCAAGATGCACATGTCACCAGGAGACAAGTAAACTGTCTCACCGTGCGCGGCTTCGCATTAAATGCCTTCTTTAATGGGAGCTGAAAGCACGCTGTTCAAGACGATCGTTAAAAAAGGAACCAAACAGCTCTGGGCTCTCTGATTAATTGCTCTACTTAGCTAATTTGATAAGCTCTCCGTCACTTTTCCATGCCTCCTTCACTGGCTCGATCTACTTTGTAAATTCATCTATTTCTGAACACCTGCAGTCAAAAGCCCACCTCCACGCAAGTTATGACTCTTATTTATAGGCACCATTTTTTAAAATGGTCAATTAAAAAAAACAAAACCATCTTGCCACAAGGAGTATTGCTGGGCTACAGTAAGGCAGAAATTAACTAAGGGTCATAGTAATACACGCAGCACTCCCTGCACTCCTCAATGCTTCATTCCTGCTCTATTCAGTCATATAAACTGCATTCTTCAAGAGAATTCTAATAAAAATTACATTACAGCATACAAAAGATGACAAATGATTCAAAGTAATTGCAATCCCCAAACCACATTAATCAGATAAGCCATACATCAGGAGGTGAATAACAATGCCAGGTTCCATTTAGAGTACCATGGTTAGCTGAAAATAAACAGGGACTTCACAAAGAAAGCTCAGTATTATTATGTCACATTAGAAGCATGCAAACTGATAAAACTTCGGGGTGGGGGGAGAAAGAAAGAAATTGAGCATTATCTATAATGGATCTATTTTAGATAATAAAAGATTCCCTATGTGTTTACAAGTCCAAGTGTGTGACCTGATTAACTGATACGCAATCCATTTACACTTGCACAAGTTCTTCATGCAGAGCAAGACTCTTTGCAAACAGTACAAATACAAAAGCTGCACTGCAGTAATGTTGAAAGGATGAACTATTTTCCCTCCTAAAACTAGTTGTACCGATCACTTGAATTCATATTTCTGATTGGTATTTCATCCTAATGCTTTCTTGGGAATATAAATTAGAAACAAAAGGAAGAACCAAAAATTTTATCAGACTGAAGATTTTTGACACCAGATCTGTAATTCCTTTTCACAACATATTATTTGTGTAGAACAGTCAATACTCTCTTTTAATTATCATTTTCTCCCTCTCAAAACCTGGACAGCATAAAAGGAATTTTTCCATCTAAATCAGAAAAATTATTGTTCAGTTTATGATCCTTGACAAAATGTATTTAAAAACATTAGACTGAAAACAGCACTGTCAGACTTGCCTAACTCATAAACACAATTTGCAGTAGTAAAATTTAGTTTAAGCCCTTGAGATTACAATAGTTTCTTGCATTTGCTGTAAAACCTATTTCAGCTAAGCAATGCCAAGCGTGGGGCCTCATGCAGTAACTGCGTGGAGAAAAATCCCTGCTTTAGAGAACATCCACAAAGCATGCAGTGGATTACTGCTAGATGGACTCCAAAATGATGGGCACTTCTATCATACCTCAGGACACAAATATTTTGTCCAGTATTTTCAAACTACGAATATAAGAGAGTATAATTATTAGTAGAGCTATTTACTGCCTTTCTGGGGCTCCCAGATTAATTAAACTGGTAGAATCTGTGCTAAGAAACTTACAGCCTTTCCAAACCTCCAGCAAACACCAGCAAAATTGTAGAACTGCTTCAAAGATCACTATGTTGTATAGGAGACTTTGCAAAAACTAATGCATTACATGGAAAAGTTGCTAGAATGAGGGAAAAATGTAGAAAACAGACCAAAAACTGGAAATACAGAAACTTTGGCATAGAAAGGCCTGACAGATGTTAGGCTTTTGTTCCTGCATTAACTCTTCTTCCAGAGTGATGAGCAATTAAATGTAAGATGCAACTGAGCAAGGTTGTCCTTGGTCAAGATCAGCAAAGATGCACATGAAACTTTACCACCAGCTCTACAAGACTCTGGGAGCCACTCTACTCCCATGGGTAAGTGTGATTATTAAGAAACCAAGGAATATCCTAGGATTAAACATTTTTATTCAGGAAATAGCAGTACATTTATGAATGTGACTGGACTCTCCAAGATACCAAGAAGCAGCTTAATTGAACACATCTATTGATTACCTTGACAGCTTAATATGACAGATTTTCAGCGGCTGACTGAAGTGAGCTAGGGAAAAAGATTAAAACACCATGTCCCTCAAAGCCTTGGCCACAATTCTGTCATCTCTAATCCCATCAGCCAGCTAGGGAAAGCTATTTATTAACTTTAGGTCTCAAAGGTAGAGACCACTGAATAGCACAAACATCCTTTGGTAGGTAAGGGAGAACATATGCAATCAGAGGAAAAAAGAAAGGAAAAGAGAGGGGTGGAACCACATGAACATTCAAGTTACTTTGAGTAAAAACTCAAGAGGAAAATTAAATGTATGTATCACTAAACCTAGAAATACAGGTGTTTTCTACTTAACAGCTCACAATATCCCAGAACATCATTGGAAGCCATTTGATAAATGGGAAGCTTAATTCCAAAGCCTTATTTTCAAGTACTAATAAAAGGGATAATTTGCTAATATTCATAGAAGAGGAACAGTAGAAGTGTGTGCTGCTTTGGAGGAGCACAGGGGCTTATTTTGCCTCTACAAAGAGTTTATGAAATATTTTTAACCAAGTTATTTTAAGAAGTGCCAAACAGTTGGCAGCCTTCAAGAGTAACTTAGCATACATAAAGAGCCTGAGGACATGAAGCCTGGACAAAATGGGATTCACTGTGCCTTCTGTGTTACTGTTTGCACCTCATCATTTGGTGACCAGTCATGAATTAGGATGCCACTGCATTACTTAAACTACAAAAATGTCGCTGTCCTCCCTGCCTGCAGCTTTCAAGATAACTGTTGAATCGTTGAGGCCATTATCAGTTTCTTCACAATTTTTAACACTAATTTTGCACTGGATGTTGACTAAAACTAGAAATGGGTCACCAATTCCACAGAAAAGATAAGGACTAAAAATCTTGTCAGTGTTTATGACCATCTCAAATGACTGACAAAATAACCTACTATCCCACGGAATAATAATGTGCATGACTTAACAAGATGAAATGAGGCTTACCACGAACATAGCGCACGGGGTGATGCAGTCTTCGTGCCACAGCATATGCAAGCCCTAATAAAAACAAAGAAAAAATAGTTTCAATTTTGGATATGTAAATTATTACTGACACAATGAATGTAAAATCAGAGTGGAGGAAAGGGGGAAGAGTCCAACCATTTAAAAGCTTCTGGTCTCATTTAGATCCAGATGGTTTTATTGCACCATTAATAAAATTAACTTCATCTCTTTTTTATTGCTCCTGAGTGCTAACTAAAAAATAAGCCTTTAAAAGAAAAATTTAAAAAAATCTAACACATTGAAGTGTTAAAAAAATGTCTAATTACAAAAAAAAAACCACCTAAAAATCCATATAATAATACATGTAAAAGCTATTACACTTGTTGCCATTTATAATTGTTCCGCGGTAGCATTGAGGTCTGTAAGCCTTAAATAGAAATAGTAACCTCAATTTTTCTTAGAATCCAAGGTTATGAAGGGCAGAAGGTCCAGTAAATAAATATATGTGTGAACCAAGGTATATGAAAATTTTACTGAGTTACTTTTGGAGGAAATGAAAACCAATATCTCTGCCAAGAACTGCATCAAGCTGAACACTTAGATACCTGTCCGGTTCACAAATCTAACCACAGGGTTACTATATTTTCCACAGAGAATCTATTTTAAAACCTTCTGCAGATTATTTTAAGCAAGCAGAGACATAACACTGTGTGCATATCATATTTGTCAACCATCTTGCATTAGCCAGCGAATTGTTTCACTAAGCAGTGGGATTTATACCACTACACAGCAATGACAGTCATGGAAGAGTTTCAGTAGCATTTTCTCTTCATTCAATAGCAATTTCTCTTTCAACTTTTCAAAGTGCTGTTGGAACTTAACAACATGATCCACAAACAATGTACAAATGTTGCAACGTTAACAGCCAAAAAGTTTGGCTGTTCTTGTTTAGGTTCTTTGAATCTATGAGTTTCCCTGTGAACACTGCATACCTGCTCATGTCAGAAATCAGAAGGATGATACAACTTACTGGAGAGTCCAGGTGGAGTTAGGGAGGCAATACATGAAAAATGGAATAAAATCTGGCCAGAAAAACCCACTTGGTAGAAGCACCATGGAGTCCAATTACTACAAGTGATCAAAAAGTCTGGTTTTCATCCTGTGCTAACACAAGTACTTGCAGCAGTTCTAAGTCAACCACCTTGCTCCACTAGCTGGGCAACCAGCATCACTTTTCCACATTTATTCTGGTATTGTCCCAGTATGGAAATACATGAAAATGGCTGAAAACTACAGCCCTATCATATGGATTGCACAAACGATACCAGAATTAAGCAAAAGCAGTTCCTCCTCTCCATGAGCTGGCAATGCAACCCATGCAATGGGTACCACAGACACCATGATAGGCAATCTGCAGGTAACTCCAAGAAGCAAGAACGAGGAGGCGCAGCACAGGAGTCGATCAGCACAGCTGCAGTCCTAGTGACAGCAATACTGAGCTCTGTCTTGTCTCCCAGTACTCACTACTGAAGGCTAGGCTGCAAAGAGTGTCTTTCTGCCCAACAGCACAAGTACACCATTAAACCTCTGTCTGCCTCATCAATAAAGCACTTCCACTTCAATGAGGCTGGGTTTGAGTGTAAATTCAGCAGCAACCTGCAAGTGCTCAAATAGTAGGGTGATAAATTCAAATAAATGTGTAATTGGTGTTTTATCTGACACAAAACATGATTTATCTGACTCTATAGAAGATTTAACATTTTCAGTCTGGTAAAGACAACAAAACCATAGACCAGGATTATAAAAACTCTATGTCCCAGAGTAATCAATGCTAGTTTTAAAATGCATTGCTGCTTTGATCAGGGATTACTTAAGGCTCCATCAGTTCACTATTTCT
The DNA here is from genome assembly GCA_025448015.1 of Bolborhynchus lineola. Classification (NCBI taxonomy): domain Eukaryota; kingdom Metazoa; phylum Chordata; class Aves; order Psittaciformes; family Psittacidae; genus Bolborhynchus; species Bolborhynchus lineola. Next base: position 23,682 of record JAOEHX010012469.1, read on the forward strand.
TTATGCTTTCATCTGGCATTCCCAGAGTTTTGGAACATTATAGTTGGGAAAGGTACCACATGTTGCTGTAAAATTCCCTGTAAAGGAGTTGGATCTGAGAAAGCCAGTCACTGGAGGGGAGGGGGCTAAATTAAATTCATACAAAATTTATTGTTAAATAAAACCCCTTGTGCTTCATTTGGTTCCCTAAGTAGATTATTCCATGGCTGAAACTCCTTATGCCTGCAATCATTCCCTTGCTACAGTTGGCTGAAGATATGAATAGCCCCAGAAAAATTGGTAATCAAAGAATTTGCTGGAGGGAAAAGTAGGTTATTGTTTTTTATAAGACTGTTTTTGATGAGGGAGGGGTTTCATCCTCCTAAGTCAAACTGAAGATTGAACTATGAAGAGATAGATGGAGGTTCCCATTTATTCAAAATCCTAAAAATATTAAAGTATCACAGAGGTGGCAATAGCAGACTCTTCATTGATAGCCCAGCTTCTTGGGACAAAGAAAATAGAGTATAAGGGCACAGCAGAAACTTGATTAAACAAAGGATTCTTCTAAAAGGGGAGGGGAAGGTAAGAAAAGGTTATTTCGTCTCTCTTTTGGTCAGCTTTGGGATACTCACCCCTTACCAAAGGTCTTGACAACTTCGTATTTAATTTTGTAAAATCTCTAAGAGATACTTTGTACCGTGGGCTGCTTCAGTGGCTTTACAATGTAAGTCACAGTAGCTACAATCTCCTTCGGCCCACTGCAAGACCTGTACCCCTAAACCTGGGGTTTCCACACAACCAGAACGCATCACCACATCCTTCTTTCAAATGATGCAAGGGCAGAACTCCCATATACTCAAGTATAATGAACAAATCTAAAGATGGTTAAAGGTTGGAGATACTCAAACATACCTGTTGCAGACTTACTGATGCTAAGCAAAACCTGTAGAATACTGCATGGTGCCGCCTTATCAAACTCGGCAGAGGCGCTGTGTGTGCCTGTTCATCCAGCCCATGCCGCCTCTCAAGGCAGTTTCCATCCCACTGCTACTTGTATGGTGGGGTCTTGTTTCTTTTAGGTTTTAAACACTGATGAATGCTTGGGCAAACAAAAAATTTTATAATCTCTTAAACTCACTTTTAATGTTGCAGTTAAACACATTTTTTAATTTGATCTTGGAGATGATTTGGAACTGCTAAAATTGTACCATTTATCCAGTATTCTAAGGCAATTTTGGAATAGCACTCAGTAAGTTTATTTTTAGTAGGTGCACTTCATTCACACATTCTGTAGTGCTGCACAAGGATCACTGATCTATATGCATGACTGCAGTGATAAGATCTGGCAACATTCTTTAATAACTGTTTAAACTGTTCTAGTCGTGTGCTTCAAGCAACATACAATTATTCCAACACCTAAAAAGAGCTTTTCCACTTGCAGTATTTTCCACTACTCAGTATGTGCACTCTTGCCATCTGATAGGTAAGATTTTCCATTATTTCCTTTATTTGATTCACTCCTTTACAGCTGATGGACAAAGCAGGTATATGTAGTCCACAAAAGACAGCTGAAATGTCATGTAAAAGGGCTAAAATGAGAGATTCTTCTTTTGATGCACGATTTCATGAGGATCAGGCTCAAAAATATGCTGCTCATTATTACATATTTATATAAATACAGAGAATGATATCCGTAAAGACAAAAAATTAGAAAGATGACATCAGTATTTGGTGTGATACTGAACAAAGCCAAGATCTATACTGTAGCTTGAACAGACCAAAGTTGATTTGGATTTCTCAAATTACACCAAATTCCAATAAGATACGTTCACTGCAGCATTGCTGAATATGTTCCTACTTGATTTTTGATGTCCTAAAATGCTGCTACCATTCAATACCATCTCTTCACATAAACAAAATAAATTGAATTTGGTAAAGTTAGCATGGATGCAGGTTTTGAAACATGCATCATGCTTTTCTATTAACAAAAGGCAGCAGAGCTTTAGCTGAGGCAGGTATAAATAGAACAGGCAGCTGTGTGAGGACTGCCTCCAGGAGGAAGGCATCCTGCTGGGCAGAGACTCCAAAACACCACTCCAATTTGGCCCTTGCATCCTAGGCTAAAGTTTACTAAGACTTGAACACTGAATGAATTAAACTGTAGACCAGGTAAAGCAATATGCCATTTCTCTAAAGTGGATACTCTGGCATATTACATATACAGTATCAGAGCTGGGGCATCAGCAAAAACTCCATTATCAACTCTGCATCTGCAACTCAAGTTGGCAGAGAAATAAAATTACAGCATTTGCAAATCAGGAATGAAAAACTACAGATACTTGGAAAATACATTACCATGGAAGGAGGAGAAATTACTTTTTAATCTTACTTTTTTAATTATATGGTTAGTGTGAGGGAGTCTATCTTCCACTACCACCCCCCCGCCACAGTGTTTGAGACCCCTACTACGACTTCAATTGTTTCCACCTTCTGTAAATATAGTATTATTCCAGGTTTAGCTTACAAAGTGAAATATATATCACCCTTCTTATAATTGCCTGGGATTTTAGTATAAGTAATTATAGCATTACAAAACAAAACTGACAGCCTATGTGTTAGCTCAATATGTCAAAACGACAGGCAGTAAAGCCTCTCAGTGGCTGTGGTACATCTACTGTCATCTCTTGTCAGATGATGAGCTGAGAAAGCAGCAAGTGATGGGTTCCCTTGTTCTATTAAATGAGGCAAGGGCATTCTTCTAAAGAGGTTGTTCTGGGGCTCTCAAACAATCCCTAGCTAGAAATGTGAGTGGAAACACTGCCCCATAGCAGACTCCTACCTTTTCAAATAGGCAAACCTGGTGTTTCCTTTTGCAAAGTGACTGACATTAAAATCAAAGTGAAATTCTAGGTGCCTAGAGTTGCTCTGGAAGGTAGGAAAGGGCTCCAGGCGCCAGCCAGACAACACTGCCTCTCTACATGATCATGACAGTTCTAGACACATCAGATGCTTTATTTCACCAGCAACCCAAGATGATGGTGATAAAAAGTCAGTAGAGCTGCTGATAAAAACATTACTGTACTGTGTCCAAACCACACTAGAAGGGGGCCTGCCTCAATGTGACACAAGAGCCTTGACTGAGACTTCAGGACATACTGCAAACTCCTTTGGGGATGCTTTATCAATGAAAAGCAGTGGTGGAGGGAAGGGAAAAAGATTGGGGTTTGGTTTGTTTGCAGGGTTTTTTTCCCCCTCTTTTCTTTATTTCTTTAGCTTGTCTTTAAAGACACACAGTTAGAATGATCAAAAAAAGGCATTTGACACCCAAGAAGACAACTTTACCTGAAGCATACAGTAGATCCAGAAAAATTTGATGTTAAAATTTCAGTATAGTTGTGCCTTTAGTTGTTGCAATATTGCATCTGGTATGGTTAGCGGTTTAAGACATTAACCTATCTACTCTATTCAAGGGTCATCTATTGTGGATTCAAAACAGCAGGGGGAAAACAATCACGTAAGGGCCTTCGAAGGCGTTTGTTCCCTGAGGTATTCACTCTTAAAATAAATCATGGAACGGGTATGTAACGTTTTAAGTGCTGGAATCAAAGCCATGTATTTCAAAAAGACCCCATGTGATACCCAACCTTCATGCGCCTCAACATTATTCATATTCCCAGAGGTCAAACTTTCATTCTTCTGAAACTGGTTTGGTTATAAAAACACTTAGTAGCTCAAAAGGCATAGTGCCATCTTTACCACAGACATATCAGGCAGACCTTCTATAGATTCCATTTTATTTCCAGTAAATGGGGCTGGATTTCTAGCAAAACTCAATTCCTCAAACAAGAAAATAAAACTCTGGCCCAGCTTATCTGCAAACTCCCTCCCTGCATTTATCAGCGCTTCATAAAATTCAGTTATTACCAATTCCTTTAATAATTTGGCTCTTTGATACTAGAGTATTATCTGGGTGAGAAGACTCCTCAGATAATAACTATATAAAATTCCAGGGACTGGACCTCTATTTGACATAGATACTGGCATGTTTTCTCCCAGAGAACAGTTCAGTGATCCATCCAGTAACATTCTAAGACATTTAAGGATGTACAATAAACACCCCATAAAAACTAGTTCTAACAGGAATTAGATTCATCTCCTTTAAAGTCTCAAAAAATAAAATTTGTGTTTGAAAAATAGGTTTTTAATTAGAAAAAAAAGACACTTTTTATTATTTCCAACAACAGAAGATGAGGACTAACAAAACACTGCTTTTAGGCATTCCTAGCTGTAAATTACATCTTTCTTAGGCATGGAAAGCAAGCTTTTGCCTACTTACAGTGCTGCCTGTGTGCAGTCAGCTCCCACCTGGCTAATGGCATGTGGAAAGGGAGCTGGCGGAGGATCCACGTGTTACTAGCTATGGCCATTATTGCTGTGAGGCAGCCTTACACTCCAACAGCACGGACACACTAACACACATCATCTTCTGCTAAATCAAACCTGCCATCAACTGTGTGCCAAAAGGAGGAAAAGACAAAAAAAATTTTGTGAAGAAATGACATGACCAGAGGCCAAGATGGCTACAGATAAGACAGATGTACTTATAGCAGACAAAAAAGTATATGATCATGCAGAGGACAAGAGAAGGTGTTTGTTTTGTCACACGAAGCAATGCCCCAAAGCCTGGGCATGGCAGCATCAGCTATCCACAGGGCACAAGCAAGACCACAAAGCAAGCACCCTGCTTTAGCAAGTAAAGAAAATAAAGCTGAGCTGCTCGCTTCACTCAACAAATGTTGCATGGCTGTGGCCGTGGTTTAATGTTTAATGGTCACAGCCATGCAACAGGTAGTGTTTTTCAGCAAGCATTTTGTAACCAAATCAACCGTGGGACAGAGGAACCCATCATTCTCCCTTGGTAGTCCTAAAGGGATAAGCCACCCTTCTGCTTCATCTCATTTCTGATTTTTCAACACCTGTTCACAGAACAGGAGTATCATGACAAAGTCCAAGCACTTCTTCCACTGTAGCCATGATTAAAAATTACATATTCCTCCCAACTTACTTCTTGTACAGTGTGGCATGGGAACATTTGAGCTTTACTTCCCTCCCTAACTGTATAATGAACAGTTCTCCTTAGACATGGCCTCTTTCCTTTCTACTTTCTTAATGTATGCAAATGCACAACAAGCATTCTCAAAGCATCTGACAAACCTGGATATCAATTTCTCATTAGAAATCTCTGCAGCAGCTCTGAGAGCCTCAGCCTCCCCTTTGTGATTTTGTCAAAAGATAAAACAAAATCCATGTTCAGTGGTCAAGGAATCAATGAGATTTTCATCATATAGATGTGTTGGGTTTAATTTATTCATGAAGAAATCTTTTTAAAGACTCTTTTTGGTGGCAGAGGATTTAACACAGTTATGTAATAACTGGTTCAACAGCTTCCCCCACCATGTACTTTGCTCTGCATGTAAATTTGTTTGAAGTTATTTCTAAGGCAGTAACTTGATATCAAAAGTTTAATTTCAGAGTGTGACAGATGACAAATATCTTCTTCCTATTTAAGTGCTCCCCCCACAGTGCTATTCTGGTCTGTGCAAAATAGAAACGATTGACTGAAGGAAAAAAGGAAAATAAAGAAAGAGAATTAGGGAGTATTTTCATAATAATCTCATCAAAAGCATTTTTCAAGGTTTTCCATTAAAATCCACATTTAAAAGAGGATCAATAAAAGGGGGCATGAAGCTACCCTGCCCAAAGGATGCTGATTGAAGCACATTCCATCCTGCTATTCCTTTTGCAATGCATCACCTTCTTGTTGCCTCCCAAGGAAAAAAAAAAAGCATGCATTTAGACTTTCTGCTAGCTACATTGCTTGTCAATACCCTTCTGACACTGCAACACAGGAATGCTGCCAGGCTTGCCACGTATAGAGAGGACTCATTTCTTCAACCTTCTCTTAGTATAAAGGACTGTAATAAGTTCAACACAGCAGTTCAGCATGTACTTAAATGCTGAACTTGGCTGTATCTCAAGAGCTCGTAGTACTGCAAGCCTTCAGGTAAGAAAGATGAATCAACCTTCACATTAAACCCATCGGCCTGTCAAGCACGACTGTTAACCTTTTTAGTAATGCAAAGAAAATAGGCTTAATCGACTGCTCTGCTTGCTGTCAGACCAGATGCTGGCAAGGGCATCTGTGATTCTGACTGCATCACAGGCTGAGCTATGCTATTAGTGATTTTGATCATACTACAACCTTTTCAAATACTAAAGGATAATAAGAATCTTACTTGTGCGTCCTTTTACCTGAATATCACTGGGAGGATTCTCAGCTGATATGCATGAGAAAATAGTGGCATTCCATTTGAGAGACCCTTTCTCAGGCACTAGAGACAACTGCACACACTTTCATTCAGCCCTCAAGAGGAAAGGGTTCTAATTCCTTCCTGAGTTTTGCTGGCTGGTAGGACACACATCCTGCTTGATAAAGGTCATAGCCATGGTTAAGTACCACCAAGGGATAACCTGCAGCTGAGCTGAAGATCTCACAGCAACTGAACTATAAACCACTGGAATTCCAGCAGCTTGCCAGGAAGGCAGATACTAACCATAAGCATCTTATTGTGAATTTAGAAAACTAGAAGCACCCCCACCACTTCACACAACACTTTTCCACACCTCCTCCTTGTTGTATCCACAGACACTATTTGCAGGACAGTGGTAAGTGCAGCACCACAGGAGGGTTTGAGTTTCCAGTCCGCACAGAAACAGACACTGGTGCAGTGCTGCTTCATAGTAATCTAGACTCTGTAAAAGTGATGCTGCTGGTTCTGGAGGGAGTTAGGCACCTCTGCTCAGCATCCCACTCACATTGTAAACACAGTGGGGGATTTCAACAGAAGGTTTATTCATCCATCACATAAAGATGCCTGCCGGGGCCAAAAGTCTAGGATTGCTTGAAGGAGTGCTCAAAGGAGGTCCTAGAAAGCAGTTTGAGCATCCAAACATACAGTTTAAGAAAGGATTTACCTCTCCCTGTTGGCACAAATGCAGTTGAATTGTTTTTCTGACAAAGGCCTACCTGCAAATTCATTGTTTTTCTCTGTTAAGGTCTTCCAAAGCACCAGGAAAGTGTGGTGACCACATTCCCAAGAGAGATTATATATATAAAGATGCCTTCCAGCATTTTCTTAACATAAGTTCAACGTTGTCATATCTGGTTTTCCCCTCACTTGCAGGAACCATAGACATAATTATCCATTGCAAACTATTATTGATTATACATACCACAGCACCAACTATTGCAAGGTATCTTGCCACTGTAGTCCCATAACACTTAGTGCTCTTGCAGAAGTAAGACAAAAGTAAAAAGGAGCATAGGCTACCAGAGGATTTGTACCCATTCAATTGCTGTCCACAGGCATTGTGAAACACTGAACATTATAGGCTGCTATGTTAAAACTCTTTCAGAAATGAAAGGCTGGAGAAATGAAACATTCTGATCACAGTGATCTGTGCATACCGCATTCCAGCACAGGAGTACTACCATCCTACCCCATGTTACAAACACGGGAACTATCAGACAACTGCAGTTCCAATACAGCTTTTAATCATGCATTGGCTGATTTTAACCCCTCTAGATCAAGGAGGGAAAGAACCTCATTTCCCCTGTGTGCAAGAAAGCAGCACTGCTTCTGCAGCGCACTGCCCACTATTAACAAGAATTCTGGCATGGAGTTTATGAGTGGATATATCCTTATCAGAAAAGTTAATAAATAGCACAGGAATAGCCTACAAGACAGAGAGAAAGGCTGTCAAACTGTCTGTAACAAAAAGCTCAGAGTTCCTGGAGTTTATTAATATTTAGCCACCCTCCTTAAGATTTGTTGTTTATTGTTGTTGTTTTCTCTATTTCTAAACAAGACGTCCCTGAGTTTTCTTATACATAGCAGAAAAACAGTGAAGATACAAAGAAAACTAAGCCTGATGGATCACCTCTACCCCACCAGAAGCATAATATTTGGATGTCATCAGCACACATCAGCTTTCCTTTTCTTTTTTCCTTTTCTTCCCTTCCTTTTTCTGTCTTGAAAAAGGTTTGGCCAGGGCAGACTGAAAATTGCCTAATGAACTTCCAGAGTGGTAGAGGCAGAATTACCCTTATTTCTGGTCTAATTCAGGTTGCCCAAAGAAGAAATAAATGCTCCATCCCTGGAGGTGTTCAAGGCCAGGCTGGACAGAGCCTTGGGTGAGGAATCCCTGCCCATGGCAGGGGGGTGGAACTGGATGATCTTAAGGCCCTTTCCAACCCAAACCATTTTGTGATTCTAACAATTCTTACAAGGAACAGGGCTATAGTCCTGATAAAATGGTACTGCCTAATGTAGGAAGATAAACTACACAAAATTAGATCTTTGTGAATCCTTCTCTTGATCTTGAAATTTTTACAGCTCGTTTCAGCAGCTCTTCTCTCAACACCACCACCAATAGCAAGGAAGGTAGTTCTGGAATATGTGAATGCCTCTGTAAATGACTGTTGGCTTTTTATGCCAGACATGTAAAGCTTTGCCTGGTTATTAATGCAGCAATCAATTACATTTTCTTTGATTAACTAAAACACAGAAAATATTTTCATGGCACATACAGAAGTGGGTCAAGATTAATTCTTTTGGTTACAAAGGAGACAATAGGCCATTTATCAATTCTAATGTAACAATGAGACGCTAGGGAAGATTTTTCTTGTGGTTGACAGTCAACTCAATTCCTAAACTATTCCTTTTGCCATTTGCAGCTGGAGTTTTGCAAGAATGCTTAGTAGAGCTGTTTGGAGAAACACTGTTTGGTTACCAGTGGCTCACACTGCCTAGGACTATTGCTGCAAGATCTTCATGAAAGGATTCACTGGAGCACACCACCAAATGCTCTCTTTAAAACCTAAGTGATTCTATTAAAGGCAAAACAGTGGTCCTCCAGCAACGCATGAAGGAAAAGTATTTTAAAACATTTCTTATCTCTTCAAGCCTTCCCCTACACAGCTTTCCCCCACACTATTGTCACAAGAAGGCATCGCTGACAGCTCTGCAGGCTCCAGCAGGAAACCACCCACACACAGATCCAGAAAAACTCTCCCTTGATAAACTGCCTTCTCCTGGCCAGGCCTCGATGTGACGCCACACCTCTTCCTACAGCAACACAGCGCTGGCAGGATCTCCCTCTGGGGACTCATCATCTGCCACAGAAAGCATTTTGCAACCAACAGCATTGCTTCCAGCCCACTTACCTGCAGGACCCAGGAGCAGAGCAGGCTACAGTGCCTTTTTTGAAGTCTCCCATTTCATCTGCTGCATACGCTACCATCAAAACACACTATGGTCCCCGGAGGAGTGTTCCCCAGGGGTGCCAAACGAGGCCAACTCTACTGCTTCCCCTCAGTAGCAGGGCATTTTATGGGCGGGATCAAGGAGCACGTTCAAATAGAAGATGTAGTCTGATATCAGTGACTGTATCAGAAAAACACAGCCAAAAAGAGACACATCAAGGTCAGCTGTGGACCTGCTTAAGCAAGTCTAGAGGATGCCATGATGATGCTCCAAGACCTGAAGCAGCTCTGCTCTGGAGCCAGCCTGATGAGCTGGGCTTGCTCAGCCTGGAGAAGAAAAGGCTCCTTAAGGGGTGACGTTAGAGCAGCTCCAGTGCCAAAAGGGACTACAGAAGACCTGGAAAGGGCCTTTGGACAAGGACACGTGGAGACAGGACAAAGGGAATGGCTTTAAACAGAGACGGGAGATTTACATTAGACATCAGGAAGAAGTTCTTCCCTGTGAGGGTGCTGAGCCGCTGGCACAGGGTGCCCAGAGAAGCTGTGGCTGCCCCATCCCTGCAGTGCTCAAGGCCAGACATAGAATAAGAAATACAGACATACAACTCTTTTAAAGATTAGATCACTGCACTATATTTATCTTGTTTTCAGATAAAGTGTGCCTTCTGCAAGAGAAAACAGAGGGGGGATCCAAGGGATAAAAACCACTGCCATCAACTAAAGAAAATGTAAAATTATTTCAGTTGTACCAGAGAGCAGACATATGAAATGTAAATACATGCAAAAATATTATTCATAAAGGGGTTTGGAAGTCTTAAGTAACTTTTTTTGTAAAACATGTCATTCACAGAATAAATGCAGATGTACTAAATTGTGTGAGATGTGATGCAATTCATCATAACTGATGTATTACATTTTGTGAGGATTTTTGACCATCGTGTGAGATTATGTAGATCTTCAGTGGCTTCAGCATGAACAAATATGGCCAAGCAAGTGCATGAGAATCTTACAAAGCCTTGTACAGTATGCTCAGAAACATTTACCGCATCAGTAATGATTATATGATGAACATGCTTCACAATTATGTAAATTCCAACTGATGCCAAATATTTCGCTTTATGCAATGAGCAGGCACATGCTGGACTAACGACCCTGGAAAGCAATATACATCATCATTACCATTTCTTTCAACAAGGAGAAGTGTGCCAGCAACTAGAAGTTGGCAAAACATGAGCACTACTCTTCAGTAACTGTTTGCAAAGGTAGAAATGGATCAAGGCTTCTAACTAGTAAAAACTCCTGGAACTAATATTTGTTCACAAAAGAGGCTGAAACCAATACAAACAGAGCTCATGTTGGCATCCTGGGTATTACCTGTTACTTACAGGTGCTGGTCAGTATTATTCCAGGTTTCCCCATACGGAACCATCTAGATTAAAATTCAGTCTTTACCCATTGTAAAAAATGGGTAAAAGTGTTGCCACTATTTCTTCAGCTAATCAGCCATGACCAAAGCTCTACTCACAGGTGCTTCTAGTACCTCTGTTGTGCAAATAAACCAAGTTTTGTTTTGCAATCTGGCTTTACTTAATGCTTGACCTGATGGTGTCTCTTCAGACATCTACAGCAGTACCATGAAAGCCATTTCTCCAGCTTCTAATAGGGTTACAAACAAAATCTGAATAGCTACTTTTTCAAGCAGCAAATGGAAACTACATGTGAAAAGCAATGCAAAGCCTTTCTTTCCTTCTCCCAAAAGTCACTTACTTTGCTGGAGCTCCATTATTATTTAGGACTGGTCTCTATTTGCAATACTTGGCTGTGACCAGTCCTGCTAGTCAGAAAACCTGCAGAACAAAACCTGTAGAACAAAGGCTGTCCACGAGCAGCACGCTGCTGGTGAAGTCTGCTCCCACAGACAGCCAAACAAAGGCCACATTTCAGAACCAGGGTTTGTCACCAGCCAAAAAATGGGGTCAAGGGTGTGGGGGGAATCCAGGTTCAGCACTGGGACCATCCATGCACCATATGTTCTGCCCAGCAGTCTTCTACCACAGAGCAGGCATCATAGGAACAGCTTCTGCCTGACTTGAGGATTATATTTTCCACTTCTCTCTCATTACTGTCAATTGTTCTTGTTAGGAACAGGAAAAGAGCAGATTTTGACTACAACATCTGAGCTGAGGCAAAAGTTTGTCTTTAAAAAAAAAAAAAGGCATTTTAAAACAAAAAGGAAAGAATAAGTGAAAATAAACAGTTTCATGTGCTTGGCTTTGAGATAGAACTTTCTTTTTTAACAAAAAAGGCACAAACCAGCTCAAGTTGTTTAAAAGAACACCGTAAGTACAAACTGCCATGGCAAAAAGCAACAACATCTGCAATACTTTCAATACTAGCAGACTTTAATAATTACATTTTCTCTCCACAGTAAAAGCTTACCTCCAAACAGTACCTTCCAGACAATGCAAAGTGCCAAAGACTCAAAGAAATACATTCCCCAGAATATTTCTCATACGAGTATCATGTTATATTTACTATTTGATACATTTACCATGCTACCAATGGCACACTCATGAAAAAGGCTGGATTTATTTCTAGCACATAAAAAGCCATAATGCTTTCCACCCTCAGGGGACCAAGCTAATCATGGTGCATTCAACTACCATATTCAAAACGGTCATTTAAGACAGCTCGATTACTTTCCTACTGAGGACAGATGGCTCTTGTAGCTGGATAATCCTCAATATGAGTTTATGGACTCAAAGAGTTAACAAGGACCCAGATATTCAGACATAAAAAAGCATCCTTCTTCAATAGTCTCACTTCCACAGGCCAAGAAAGCACACAAAATTGTTCACCAGAGTCATATGTAACAAAATATTCCACGTTTCAAACCAAGGATGCATTAATTTTACTTAAAATTTCTCTACCTCCATCTTACATAGTTACATATTTAGCCAAACAGTGGGAATTTTTTCTTATTATACTCTCTACTCTCACTTTACACTCTCAGCATTTAGAATTCCATTTTCCACTTCAGTCAGTGCAAAAAGGCCAGTTTTTGGAAGAGCGGGGCAGAAGACAGCTGTTCAGGGTATTTAAGTAAGTCTACTTTGAGCTGTCTCAGACTGACCATCTCTAACCAGGAACAAGCTTTACAGTAGCTTGGTCTTGATTTTTTTCATTGACCTGCCTCTATTACCTGCAAGCTAACAAAATAAAAAGCTTTCAAAGTGACCCATCCCCACTGATGCCAAATGGAAAAACCTGTATTTTATTGTAATGTCTCATTAATGGCAACCCTGTTGCACAGGGTGCTCTGTATGAAATAGACAGTTTGCAGTGAAAAAGGACTCATGTATTTAAATGAGCTCCTAGATAGAAGTCCTTCCCGGTGAGGCGCTGGCGCAGGGTTCCCAGAGAAGCTGTGGCTGCCCATTCCCTGACAGTGTTCAAGGGGCTTGGAGCAATCTGCTGTCATGGAAGGGACCCTGCCCATGGCAGGGGGTTGCAACTGGAGGTGCTTGCAACTGGAGGTGCTTGCAACTGGAGGTGCTTGCAACTGGAGGTGCTTGCAACTGGAGGTGCTTGCAACTGGAGGTGCTTGCAACTGGAGGTGCTTGCAACTGGAGG